>CAMAOD020000228.1:827500-835000 GCA_945859595.2 Megachile willughbiella | reverse complement strand
GACAGAGACAGAAACAGTGACAGAGACATAGACAGAGACAGAGACAGAGACAGAGACAGAGACTGAGACTGAGACAGAGACAGAGACAGAGACAGAGACAGAGACAGAGACAGAGACAGAGACAGAGACAGGGACAGAGACAGAGACAGAGACAGAGACAGAGACAGAGACAGAGACAGAGACAGAGACAGAGACGGAGACAGTGACAGAGACAGAGACAGAGACAGAGACGGAGAGAAAGACCGAGACAGACGCAAAGACTGAGACAGAGGCAGAGAGAGAGACAGAGACAGAGACAGAGGCATAGACAGAGACAGAGACAGAGACAGAGACAGAGACAGAGACAGAGACAGAGACAGAGACAGAGACAGAGACAGAGACAGAGACAGAGACAGAGACAGAGACAGAGACAGAGACAGAGACAGAGACAGAGACAGAGACAGAGACAGAGACAGAGACAGAGACAGAGACAGAGACAGAGACAGAGACAGAGACGGAGACAGACACGGAGACAGAGACAGAGACAGAGGTAGAGACTGAGACTGAAACAGAGACAGAGACAGAGGCAGGGACAGAGACAGAGACAGAGACAGAGACAGAGACAGAGACAGAGACAGAGACAGTGACAGAGACGGAGACAGAAACAGAGACAGAGACAGAGACAGAGACAGAGACGGAGACAGAGACAGAGGAAGAGACAGCGACAGAGACAGAGACAGAGCCAGGGACAGAGACGGAGACAGAGACAGAGGAAGAGACAGCGACAGAGACAGAGACAGAGACAGAGACAGAGACAGATACAGAGACAGCGACAGGGACAGGGAGAGGGACAGGGACAGAGACAGAGGCAGAGACAGAGGCAGAGACAGAGACAGAGACGGAGACAGAGGCAGAGACAGAGACAGGGACAGAGACAGAGACAGGGACAGAGACAGAGACAGAGACAGATACAGAGACAGCGACAGGGACAGGGAGAGGGACAGGGACAGAGACAGAGGCAGAGACAGAGGCAGAGACAGAGACAGAGACAGAGACAGAGACGGAGACAAAGACCGAGACGGAGACAGAGGCAGAGACAGAGCCAGGGACAGAGACGGAGACAGAGACAGAGGAAGAGACAGCGACAGAGACAGAGACAGAGACAGAGGCAGTGACAGAGACAGAGAGAGAGACAGAGACAGAGACAGAGACAGAGACAGAGACAGAGACAGAGACAGAGACGGAGATAGAGGCAGAGACAGAGACAGAGACAGAGACAGAGACCGAGACAGGGACAGAGACAGAGACAGAGACAGAGACAGAGACAGAGACAGCGACAGAGACAGAGACAGAAACAGAGATGGAGACAAAGACCGAGACAGAGGCAGAGACACAGACAGAGACAGAGACAGAGACAGAGACAGAGGCAGGGCAGAGACAGAGGCAGAGACAGAGACAGAAACAGTGACAGAGACATAGACAGAGACAGAGACAGAGACAGAGACAGAGACTGAGACTGAGACAGAGACAGAGACAGAGACGGAGACAGAGACAGAGACAGAGACAGAGACAGAGACAGAGACAGGGACAGAGACAGAGACAGAGACAGAGACAGAGACAGAGACGGAGACAGTGACAGAGACAGAGTCAGAGACAGAGACGGAGAGAAAGACCGAGACAGACGCAAAGACAGAGACAGAGGCAGAGAGAGGGACAGAGACAGAGACAGAGGCATAGACAGAGACAGAGACAGAGACAGAGACAGAGACAGAGACAGAGACAGAGACAGAGACAGAGACAGAGACAGAGACAGAGACAGAGACAGAGACAGAGACAGAGACAGAGACAGAGACAGAGACAGAGACAGAGACAGAGACAGAGACAGAGACAGAGACAGAGACAGAGACAGAGACAGAGACAGAGACAGAGACAGAGACAGAGACAGAGACAGACACGGAGACAGAGACAGAGACAGAGGTAGAGACTGAGACTGAAACAGAGACAGAGACAGAGGCAGGGACAGAGACAGAGACAGAGACAGAGACAGAGACAGAGGCAGAGCCAGGGACAGAGACAGAGACAGAGACAGAGACAGAGACAGCGACAGGGACAGGGAGAGGGACAGGGACAGAGACAGAGGCAGAGACAGAGGCAGAGACAGAGACAGAGACAGAGACAGAGACAGAGACAGAGACAGAGACAGAGACAGAGACAGAGACAGAGACAGAGACAGAGACAGAGGCAGGGCAGAGACAGAGGCAGAGACAGAGACAGAAACAGTGACAGAGACATAGACAGAGACAGAGACAGAGACAGAGACAGAGACTGAGACTGAGACAGAGACAGAGACAGAGACAGAGACAGAGACAGAGACAGAGACAGAGACAGAGACAGAGACAGAGACAGAGACAGATACAGAGAGAGAGACAGAGACACAGACAGAGACAGAGGGGCAGGAGACAAAGTCGGAGGCAGAGGTACAGGAGACAAAGACGGAGACAAGGACGGAGACAAAGACGGAGACAGAGACAGAGGCGGGGACAGAGAGAGATAGGGAGACAGGGACAGAGACAGAGAGAGAGACAGAGACAGAGACACAGACAGAGGCAGAGACGGAGACAGAGAAAGAGACAGAGACAGAGGCAGAGACTGAGACGGACACAGAGACAGAGACAGAAACAGAGACGGAGACAAAGACCGAGACAGAGGCAGAGACACAGACAGAGACAGAGACAGAGACAGAGACAGAGACGGAGACAAAGACCGAGACAGAGGCAGAGACAATGGCAGAGAGGGAGACAGAGACAGAGACAGATGCAGATACAGACACAGAGACGGAGGCAGAGATAGAGACACAGACAGAGACAGAGACTGAGACAGAGTCAGAGACAGAGACAGAGGCATAGAGACATAGGCACGGAGGCAGGGATGCAGAGACAGAGACAAAGAGACCGAGTCAGAGACAGAAACAGAGACAGAGACGGAGACAGGGGCAGAGACAGAGAGAGAGACAGAGACAGAGGCAGTGACAGAGACAGAGACAGAGACGGAGAGAAAGACCGAGACAGAGATAGAGACGGAGACACACGCAGAGACAGAGCCAGGGACAGAGACGGAGACAGAGACAGAGGAAGAGACAGCGAGAGAGACAGAGACAGAGACAGAGAGTGAGACGGAGACAGAGACAGAGACTGAGACTGAGACGGAGACAGAGACAGCGGCAGAGACAGGGACGGAGACAGAGACAGAGACACAGACAGAGACAGAGACGGAGACAGAGACAGAGACAGAGACAGAGACAGAGACAGAGACAGAGACAGAGACAGAGACAGAGACAGAGACAGAGACAGAGACAGAGACAGAGACAGAGACAGAGACAGAGACAGAGACAGAGACAGAGACAGAGACAGAGGTAGAGACTGAGACTGAAACAGAGACAGAGACAGAAACAGAGACGGAGACAAAGACCGAGACAGAGGCAGAGACACAGACAGAGACAGAGACAGAGACAGAGACAGAGACAGAGACAGAGACAGAGACAGAGACAGAGGCAGGGCAGAGACAGAGGCAGAGACAGAGACAGTGACAGAGACAGAGACAGGGACAGAGGCAGTGACAGAGACAGGGACAGAGACAGAGACAGAGACAGAGACAGCGACAGGAACAGGGAGAGGGACAGGGACAGAGCCAGAGGCAGAGACAGAGGCAGAGACAGAGACAGAGACAGAGACGGAGACAAAGACCGAGACACAGACAGAGACGGAGACAGAGGCAGAGACAGAGCCAGGGATAGAAACGGAGACAGAGACAGAGGAAGAGACTGCGACAGAGACAGAGACAGAGACAGAGACAGGGACAGAGACAGAGACAGAGACAGAGACAGAGAAAGAGACAGAGACAGAGACAGAGACAGAGACAGAGACAGAGACAGAGACAGAGACAGAGACAGAGACAGAGACAGAGACAGAGACAGAGACAGAGACAGAGACAGAGGCAGGGCAGAGACAGAGGCAGAGACAGAGACACAGACCGAGGAAGACACAGAGACAGATACAGAGAGAGAGACAGAGACACAGACAGAGACAGAGACAGAGACAGAGACAGAGACAGAGAGTCAGAGACAGAGACAGAGACAGAGACAGAGACAGAGACAGATACGCGGACAGAGACAGAGGCAGAGACAGAGACAGAGAGAGAGACGGAGACAGAGACAGAGACTGAGACGGAGACAGAGACAGCGGCATAGACAGGGACGGAGACAGAGACAGAGACACAGACAGAGACAGAGACAGAGACAGAGACAGAGACGGAGACAGAGACAGAGGCAGAGACAGAGACAGAGACAGAGACAGAGACACAGACAGAGACAGAGACAGAGACAGAGACAGAGAGAGAGACAGAGACAGAGACGGAGACAGATACAGAGACAGAGGCATAGACAGAGACGGAGACATAGTCAGCGACAGGGACAAGGAGAGGGACAGGGACAGAGACAGAGGCAGAGACAGAGACAGAAACAGAGACAGAGACAGAGACAGAGACAGAGACAGAGACAGAGACAGATACAGAGAGAGAGACAGAGACACAGACAGAGACAGAGGTGCAGGAGACAAAGTCGGAGGCAGAGGTACATGAGACAAAGACGGAGACAAGGACGGAGACAAAGACGGAGACAGAGACAGAGACGGGGACAGAGACAGAGACAGAAGCAGAGACAGAGACACAGACCGAGGAAGACACAGAGACAGATACAGAGAGAGAGACAGAGACACAGACAGAGACAGAGGGGCAGGAGACAAAGTCGGAGGCAGAGGTACAGGAGACAAAGACGGAGACAAGGACGGAGACAAAGACGGAGACAGAGACAGAGACGGGGACAGAGAGAGATAGGGAGACAGGGACAGAGACAGAGAGAGAGACAGAGACAGAGACACAGACAGAGGCAGAGACGGAGACAGAGAAAGAGACAGAGACAGAGGCAGAGACTGAGACGGACACAGAGACAGAGACAGAAACAGAGACGGAGACAAAGACCGAGACAGAGGCAGAGACACAGACAGAGACAGAGACAGAGACAGAGACAGAGACGGAGACAAAGACCGAGACAGAGGCAGAGACAATGGCAGAGAGGGAGACAGAGACAGAGACAGATGCAGATACAGACACAGAGACGGAGGCAGAGATAGAGACACAGACAGAGACAGAGACTGAGACAGAGTCAGAGACAGAGACAGAGGCATAGAGACATAGGCACGGAGGCAGAGACAGCGGCAGAGACAGGGACGGAGACAGAGACAGAGACACAGACAGAGACAGAGACGGAGACAGAGACAGAGACAGAGACAGAGACAGAGGAAGAGACAGCGACAGAGACAGAGACAGAGACAGAGGCAGTGACAGAGACAGAGACAGAGACAGAGACAGAGACAGAGACAGAGACAGAGACAGAGACAGAGACAGAGACAGAGACAGAGACAGAGACAGAGACAGAGACAGAGACAGAGACGGAGATAGAGGCAGAGACAGAGACAGAGACGGAGACAGAGACAGAGACAGGGACAGAGACAGAGACAGAGACAGAGACAGAGACAGAGACAGAGACAGCGACAGAGACAGTGACAGCGACAGAGACAGAAACGGAGACGGAGACAAAGACCGAGACAGAGGCAGAGACACAGACAGAGACAGAGACAGAGACAGAGACAGAGGCAGGGCAGAGACAGAGGCAGAGACAGAGACAGAAACAGTGACAGAGACATAGACAGAGACAGAGACAGAGACAGAGACAGAGACTGAGACTGAGACAGAGACAGAGACAGAGACAGAGACAGAGACAGAGACAGAGACAGAGACGGAGACAGTGACAGAGACAGAGACAGAGACAGAGACAGAGACGGAGAGAAAGACCGAGACAGACGCAAAGACTGAGACAGAGGCAGAGAGAGAGACAGAGACAGAGACAGAGGCATAGACAGAGACAGAGACAGAGACAGAGACAGAGACAGAGACAGAGACAGAGACAGAGACAGAGACAGAGACTGAGACAGAGACAGAGACAGAGACAGCGACAGGGACAGAGACAGAGACAGAGACAGAGACTGAGACTGAGACAGAGACAGAGACAGAGACTGAGACAGAGACAGAGACAGAGACAGAGACAGAGACAGAGACAGAGACAGAGACAGAGACAGGGACAGAGACAGAGACAGAGACAGAGACAGAGACAGGGACAGAGACAGAGACAGAGACAAAGACAGAGACGGAGACAGAGACAGAGACAGAGACAGATACAGAGACAGCGACAGGGACAGGGAGAGGGACAGGGACAGAGACAGAGGCAGAGACAGAGGCAGAGACAGAGACAGAGACAGAGACAGAGACGGAGACAAAGACCGAGACGGAGACAGAGGCAGAGACAGAGCCAGGGACAGAGACGGAGACAGAGACAGAGGAAGAGACAGCGACAGAGACAGAGACAGAGACAGAGGCAGTGACAGAGACAGAGACAGAGACAGAGACAGAGACAGAGACAGAGACAGAGACAGAGACAGAGACAGAGACAGAGACAGAGACAGAGACAGAGACAGAGACGGAGATAGAGGCAGAGACAGAGACAGAGACGGAGACAGAGACAGAGACAGGGACAGAGACAGAGACAGAGACAGAGACAGAGACAGAGACAGAGACAGCGACAGAGACAGTGACAGCGACAGAGACAGAGACAGAAACGGAGACGGAGACAAAGACCGAGACAGAGGCAGAGACACAGACAGAGACAGAGACAGAGACAGAGACAGAGGCAGGGCAGAGACAGAGGCAGAGACAGAGACAGAAACAGTGACAGAGACATAGACAGAGACAGAGACAGAGACAGAGACAGAGACTGAGACTGAGACAGAGACAGAGACAGAGACAGAGACAGAGACAGAGACAGAGACAGAGACAGAGACGGAGACAGTGACAGAGACAGAGACAGAGACAGAGACAGAGACGGAGAGAAAGACCGAGACAGACGCAAAGACTGAAACAGAGGCAGAGAGAGAGACAGAGACAGAGACAGAGGCATAGACAGAGACAGAGACAGAGACAGAGACAGAGACAGAGACAGAGACAGAGACAGAGACAGAGACAGAGACAGAGACAGAGACAGAGACAGCGACAGGGACAGGGAGAGGGACAGGGACAGAGACAGAGGCAGAGACAGAGGCAGAGACAGAGACAGAGACAGAGACAGAGACAGAGACAGAGACAGAGACAGAGACAGAGACAGAGACAGAGACAGAGACAGAGACAGAGACAGAGGCAGGGCAGAGACAGAGGCAGAGACAGAGGCAGAGACAGAGACAGAAACAGTGACAGAGACATAGACAGAGACAGAGACAGAGACAGAGGCAGGGCAGAGACAGAGGCAGAGACAGAGACAGAAACAGTGACAGAGACATAGACAGAGACAGAGACAGAGACAGAGACAGAGACAGAGACGGAGACAGAGACAGAGGGAGAGACAGCGACAGAGACAGA
>CAMAOD020000228.1:810000-822500 GCA_945859595.2 Megachile willughbiella | reverse complement strand
GCAGAGACAGAGGCAGAGACAGAGACAGAAACAGTGACAGAGACATAGACAGAGACAGAGACAGAGACAGAGACAGAGACTGAGACTGAGACAGAGACAGAGACAGAGACAGAGACAGAGACAGAGACAGAGACAGAGACAGACACGGAGACAGAGACAGAGACAGAGGTAGAGACTGAGACTGAAACAGAGACAGAGACAGAGGCAGGGACAGAGACAGAGACAGAGACAGAGACAGAGACAGAGACAGAGACAGAGACAGAGACAGTGACAGAGACGGAGACAGAAACAGAGACAGAGACAGAGACAGAGACAGAGGCAGAGCCAGGGACAGAGACAGAGACAGAGACAGAGACAGAGACAGCGACAGGGACAGGGAGAGGGACAGGGACAGAGACAGAGGCAGAGACAGAGGCAGAGACAGAGACAGAGACAGAGACAGAGACAGAGACAGAGACAGAGACAGAGACAGAGACAGAGACAGAGACAGAGACAGAGACAGAGACAGAGACAGAGACAGAGACAGAGACAGAGACAGAGGCAGGGCAGAGACAGAGGCAGAGACAGAGACAGAAACAGTGACAGAGACATAGACAGAGACAGAGACAGAGACAGAGACAGAGACTGAGACTGAGACAGAGACAGAGACAGAGACAGAGACAGAGACAGAGACAGAGACAGAGACAGAGACAGATACAGAGAGAGAGACAGAGACACAGACAGAGACAGAGGTGCAGGAGACAAAGTCGGAGGCAGAGGTACATGAGGCAAAGACGGAGACAAGGACGGAGACAAAGACGGAGACAGAGACAGAGACGGGGACAGAGACAGAGACAGAGGCAGAGACAGAGACACAGACCGAGGAAGACACAGAGACAGATACAGAGAGAGAGACAGAGACACAGACAGAGACAGAGACAGAGACAGAGAGAGAGAGTCAGAGACAGAGACAGAGACAGAGGCAGAGACAGAGACAGATACGCGGACAGAGACAGAGGCAGAGACAGAGACAGTGAGAGAGACGGAGACAGAGACAGAGACTGAGACGGAGACAGAGACAGCGGCATAGACAGGGACGGAGACAGAGACAGAGACACAGACAGAGACAGAGACAGAGACAGAGACAGAGACGGAGACAGAGACAGAGGCAGAGGCAGAGACAATGGCAGAGAGGGAGACAGAGACAGAGACAGATGCAGATACAGACACAGAGACGGAGGCAGAGATAGAGACACAGACAGAGACAGAGACTGAGACAGAGTCAGAGACAGAGACAGAGGCATAGAGACATAGGCACGGAGGCAGGGATGCAGAGACAGAGACAAAGAGACCGAGTCAGAGACAGAAACAGAGACAGAGACGGAGACAGGGGCAGAGACAGAGAGAGAGACAGAGACAGAGGCAGTGACAGAGACAGAGACAGCGACGGAGAGAAAGACCGAGACAGAGATAGAGACACAGACAGAGACAGAGACAGAGACAGAGACAGAGACAGAGACAGAGACAGAGACAGAGACAGAGGCAGGGCAGAGACAGAGGCAGAGACAGAGACAGTGACGGAGACAGAGACAGGGACAGAGGCAGTGACAGAGACAGAGACAGAGACAGAGACAGAGACAGCGACAGGGACAGGGAGAGGGACAGGGACAGAGCCAGAGGCAGAGACAGAGGCAGAGACAGAGACAGAGACAGAGACGGAGACAAAGACCGAGACACAGACAGAGACGGAGACAGAGGCAGAGACAGAGCCAGGGACAGAAACGGAGACAGAGACAGAGGAAGAGACTGCGACAGAGACAGAGACAGAGACAGAGTCAGGGACAGAGACAGAGACAGAGACAGAGACAGAGACAGAGACAGAGACAGAGACAGAGACAGAGACAGAGGCAGGGCAGAGACAGAGGCAGAGACAGAGACAGAAACAGTGACAGAGACATAGACAGAGACAGAGACAGAGACAGAGACAGAGACAGAGACTGAGACTGAGACAGAGACAGAGACAGAGACAGAGACAGAGACAGAGACAGAGACAGAGACAGGGACAGAGACAGAGACAGGGACAGAGACAGAGACAGAGACAGAGACAGAGACAGAGACAGAGACAGAGACAGAGACAGGGACAGAGACAGAGACAGAGACAGAGACAGAGACAGAGACAGCGACAGAGACAGAGACAGAGACAGAGACAGAGACAGAGACAGAGACGGAGATAGAGGCAGAGACAGAGACAGAGACGGAGACAGAGGCAGAGACAGAGCCAGGGACGGAGACAGAGACAGAGACAGAGGGAGAGACAGCGACAGAGACAGAGATAGAGATGAGACAGAGACAGAGACAGAGACAGAGACAGAGACAGAGACACAGACAGAGACAGAGACAGATACGTAGACCGAGACAGAGACAGAGACAGAGACAGAGACAGTGACAGAGACGGAGACAGAGACAGAGGGAGAGACAGCGACAGAGAGAGAGACAGTGACAGAGACGGAGACAGAGACAGAGGGAGAGACAGCGACAGAGAGAGAGACGGAGACAGAGACAGAGACAGATACAGAGACAGAGACAGAGACAGAGACAGAGACAGAGACAGAGACAGAGGCAGAGCCAGGGACAGAGACAGAGACAGAGACAGAGACAGAGACAGCGACAGGGACAGGGAGAGGGAGAGGGACAGGGACACAGACAGAGGCAGAGACGGAGACAGAGAAAGAGACAGAGACAGAGGCAGAGACTGAGACGGACACAGAGACAGAGACAGAAACAGAGACGGAGACAAAGACCGAGACAGAGGCAGAGACACAGACAGAGACAGAGACAGAGACAGAGACAGAGACGGAGACAAAGACCGAGACAGAGGCAGAGACAATGGCAGAGAGGGAGACAGAGACAGAGACAGATGCAGATACAGACACAGAGACGGAGGCAGAGATAGAGACACAGACAGAGACAGAGACTGAGACAGAGTCAGAGACAGAGACAGAGGCATAGAGACATAGGCACGGAGGCAGGGATGCAGAGACAGAGACAAAGAGACCGAGTCAGAGACAGAAACAGAGACAGAGACGGAGACAGGGGCAGAGACAGAGAGAGAGACAGAGACAGAGGCAGTGACAGAGACAGAGACAGAGACGGAGAGAAAGACCGAGACAGAGATAGAGACGGAGACACACGCAGAGACAGAGCCAGGGACAGAGACGGAGACAGAGACAGAGGAAGAGACAGCGAGAGAGACAGAGACAGAGACAGAGAGTGAGACGGAGACAGACACAGAGACTGAGACTGAGACGGAGACAGAGACAGCGGCAGAGACAGGGACGGAGACAGAGACAGAGACACAGACAGAGACAGAGACGGAGACAGAGACAGAGACAGAGACAGAGACAGAGACAGAGACAGAGACAGAGACAGAGACAGAGACAGAGACAGAGACAGAGACAGAGACAGAGACAGAGGCAGAGACAGAGACAGAGACAGAGACAGAGACAGAGACAGAGACAGAGACAGAGACAGAGACAGAGGTAGAGACTGAGACTGAAACAGAGACAGAGACAGAAACAGAGACGGAGACAAAGACCGAGACAGAGGCAGAGACACAGACAGAGACAGAGACAGAGACAGAGACAGAGACAGAGACAGAGACAGAGACAGAGGCAGGGCAGAGACAGAGGCAGAGACAGAGACAGTGACAGAGACAGAGACAGGGACAGAGGCAGTGACAGAGACAGAGACAGAGACAGAGACAGAGACAGAGACAGCGACAGGGACAGGGAGAGGGACAGGGACAGAGCCAGAGGCAGAGACAGAGGCAGAGACAGAGACAGAGACAGAGACGGAGACAAAGACCGAGACACAGACAGAGACGGAGACAGAGGCAGAGACAGAGCCAGGGATAGAAACGGAGACAGAGACAGAGGAAGAGACTGCGACAGAGACAGAGACAGAGACAGAGACAGGGACAGAGACAGAGACAGAGACAGAGACAGAGACAGAGACAGAGACAGAGACAGAGACAGAGACAGAGGCAGGGCAGAGACAGAGGCAGAGACAGAGACACAGACCGAGGAAGACACAGAGACAGATACAGAGAGAGAGACAGAGACACAGACAGAGACAGAGACAGAGAGAGAGAGTCAGAGACAGAGACAGAGACAGAGACAGAGACAGAGACAGATACGCGGACAGAGACAGAGGCAGAGACAGAGACAGAGAGAGAGACGGAGACAGAGACAGAGACTGAGACGGAGACAGAGACAGCGGCATAGACAGGGACGGAGACAGAGACAGAGACACAGACAGAGACAGAGACAGAGACAGAGACGGAGACAGAGACAGAGGCAGAGACAGAGACAGAGACAGAGACAGAGACAGAGACAGAGACGGAGACAGATACAGAGACAGAGGCATAGACAGAGACGGAGACAGAGTCAGCGACAGGGACAAGGAGAGGGACAGGGACAGAGACAGAGGCAGAGACAGAGACAGAAACAGAGACAGAGACAGAGACAGAGACAGAGACAGAGACAGAGACAGATACAGAGAGAGAGACAGAGACACAGACAGAGACAGAGGTGCAGGAGACAAAGTCGGAGGCAGAGGTACATGAGACAAAGACGGAGACAAGGACGGAGACAAAGACGGAGACAGAGACAGAGACGGGGACAGAGAGAGATAGGGAGACAGGGACAGAGACAGAGAGAGAGACAGAGACAGAGACACAGACAGAGGCAGAGACGGAGACAGAGAAAGAGACAGAGACAGAGGCAGAGACTGAGACGGACACAGAGACAGAGACAGAAACAGAGACGTAGACAAAGACCGAGACAGAGGCAGAGACACAGACAGAGACAGAGACAGAGACAGAGACAGAGACGGAGACAAAGACCGAGACAGAGGCAGAGACAATGGCAGAGAGGGAGACAGAGACAGAGACAGATGCAGATACAGACACAGAGACGGAGGCAGAGATAGAGACACAGACAGAGACAGAGACTGAGACAGAGTCAGAGACAGAGACAGAGGCATAGAGACATAGGCACGGAGGCAGGGATGCAGAGACAGAGACAAAGAGACCGAGTCAGAGACAGAAACAGAGACAGAGACGGAGACAGGGGCAGAGACAGAGAGAGAGACAGAGACAGAGGCAGTGACAGAGACAGAGACAGAGACGGAGAGAAAGACCGAGACAGAGATAGAGACGGAGACAGACGCAGACACAGAGCCAGGGACAGAGACGGAGACAGAGACAGAGGAAGAGACAGCGAGAGAGACAGAGACAGAGACAGAGAGTGAGACGGAGACAGAGACAGAGACTGAGACTGAGACGGAGACAGAGACAGCGGCAGAGACAGGGACGGAGACAGAGACAGAGACACAGACAGAGACAGAGACGGAGACAGAGACAGAGACAGAGACAGAGACAGAGGAAGAGACAGCGACAGAGACAGAGACAGAGACAGAGGCAGTGACAGAGACAGAGACAGAGACAGAGACAGAGACAGAGACAGAGACAGAGACAGAGACAGAGACAGAGACAGAGACAGAGACAGAGACAGAGACAGAGACAGAGACAGAGACAGAGACGGAGATAGAGGCAGAGACAGAGACAGAGACGGAGACAGAGACAGAGACAGGGACAGAGACAGAGACAGAGACAGAGACAGAGACAGAGACAGAGACAGCGACAGAGACAGTGACAGCGACAGAGACAGAGACAGAAACGGAGACGGAGACAAAGACCGAGACAGAGGCAGAGACACAGACAGAGACAGAGACAGAGACAGAGACAGAGGCAGGGCAGAGACAGAGGCAGAGACAGAGACAGAAACAGTGACAGAGACATAGACAGAGACAGAGACAGAGACAGAGACAGAGACTGAGACTGAGACAGAGACAGAGACAGAGACAGAGACAGAGACAGAGACAGAGACAGAGACGGAGACAGTGACAGAGACAGAGACAGAGACAGAGACAGAGACGGAGAGAAAGACCGAGACAGACGCAAAGACTGAGACAGAGGCAGAGAGAGAGACAGAGACAGAGACAGAGGCATAGACAGAGACAGAGACAGAGACAGAGACAGAGACAGAGACAGAGTCAGGGACAGAGACAGAGACAGAGACAGAGACAGAGACAGAGACAGAGACAGAGACAGAGACAGAGGCAGAGACAGAGACAGAAACAGTGACAGAGACATAGACAGAGACAGAGACAGAGACAGAGACAGAGACAGAGACTGAGACTGAGACAGAGACAGAGACAGAGACAGAGACAGAGACAGAGACAGAGACAGGGACAGAGACAGAGACAGGGACAGAGACAGAGACAGAGACAGAGACAGAGACAGAGACAGAGGCAGGGCAGAGACAGAGGCAGAGACAGAGACAGAAACAGTGACAGAGACAGAGACAGAGACAGAGACAGAGACAGAGACAGAGACAGAGACAGGGACAGAGACAGAGACAGAGACAGAGACAGAGACAGAGACAGCGACAGAGACAGAGACAGAGACAGAGACAGAGACAGAGACAGAGACGGAGATAGAGGCAGAGACAGAGACAGAGACGGAGACAGAGGCAGAGACAGAGCCAGGGACGGAGACAGAGACAGAGACAGAGGGAGAGACAGCGACAGAGACAGAGATAGAGATGAGACAGAGACAGAGACAGAGACAGAGACAGAGACAGAGACAGAGACACAGACAGAGACAGAGACAGACACGTAGACCGAGACAGAGACAGAGACAGAGACAGAGACAGTGACAGAGACGGAGACAGAGACAGAGGGAGAGACAGCGACAGAGAGAGAGACAGTGACAGAGACGGAGACAGAGACAGAGGGAGAGACAGCGACAGAGAGAGAGACGGAGACAGAGACAGAGACAGATACAGAGACAGAGACAGAGACAGAGACAGAGACAGAGACAGAGACAGAGGCAGAGCCAGGGACAGAGACAGAGACAGAGACAGAGACAGAGACAGCGACAGGGACAGGGAGAGGGACAGGGACACAGACAGAGGCAGAGACGGAGACAGAGAAAGAGACAGAGACAGAGGCAGAGACTGAGACGGACACAGAGACAGAGACAGAAACAGAGACGGAGACAAAGACCGAGACAGAGGCAGAGACACAGACAGAGACAGAGACAGAGACAGAGACAGAGACGGAGACAAAGACCGAGACAGAGGCAGAGACAATGGCAGAGAGGGAGACAGAGACAGAGACAGATGCAGATACAGACACAGAGACGGAGGCAGAGATAGAGACACAGACAGAGACAGAGACTGAGACAGAGTCAGAGACAGAGACAGAGGCATAGAGACATAGGCACGGAGGCAGGGATGCAGAGACAGAGACAAAGAGACCGAGTCAGAGACAGAAACAGAGACAGAGACGGAGACAGGGGCAGAGACAGAGAGAGAGGCAGAGACAGAGGCAGTGACAGAGACAGAGACAGAGACGGAGAGAAAGACCGAGACAGAGATAGAGACGGAGACACACGCAGAGACAGAGCCAGGGACAGAGACGGAGACAGAGACAGAGGAAGAGACAGCGAGAGAGACAGAGACAGAGACAGAGAGTGAGACGGAGACAGAGACAGAGACTGAGACTGAGACGGAGACAGAGACAGCGGCAGAGACAGGGACGGAGACAGAGACAGAGACGGAGACAAAGACCGAGACAGAGGCAGAGACACAGACAGAGACAGAGACAGAGACAGAGACAGAGACAGAGACAGAGACAGAGACAGAGACAGAGGCAGGGCAGAGACAGAGGCAGAGACAGAGACAGTGACAGAGACAGAGACAGGGACAGAGGCAGTGACAGAGACAGAGACAGAGACAGAGACAGAGACAGAGACAGCGACAGGGACAGGGAGAGGGACAGGGACAGAGCCAGAGGCAGAGACAGAGGCAGAGACAGAGACAGAGACAGAGACGGAGACAAAGACCGAGACACAGACAGAGACGGAGACAGAGGCAGAGACAGAGCCAGGGATAGAAACGGAGACAGAGACAGAGGAAGAGACTGCGACAGAGACAGAGACAGAGACAGAGACAGGGACAGAGACAGAGACAGAGACAGAGACAGAGACAGAGACAGAGACAGAGACAGAGACAGAGACAGAGACAGAGACAGAGACAGAGACAGAGACAGAGACAGAGACAGAGACAGAGACAGAGACAGAGACAGAGACAGAGACAGAGACAGAGACAGAGGCAGGGCAGAGACAGAGGCAGAGACAGAGACACAGACCGAGGAAGACACAGAGACAGATACAGAGAGAGACACAGAGACACAGACAGAGACAGAGACAGAGAGAGAGAGTCAGAGACAGAGACAGAGACAGAGACAGAGACAGAGACAGATACGCGGACAGACACAGAGGCAGAGACAGAGACAGAGAGAGAGACGGAGACAGAGACAGAGACTGAGACGGAGACAGAGACAGCGGCATAGACAGGGACGGAGACAGAGACAGAGACACAGACAGAGACAGAGACAGAGACAGAGACAGAGACGGAGACAGAGACAGAGGCAGAGACAGAGACAGAGACAGAGACAGAGACAGAGACAGAGACGGAGACAGATACAGAGACAGAGGCATAGACAGAGACGGAGACAGAGTCAGCGACAGGGACAAGGAGAGGGACAGGGACAGAGACAGAGGCAGAGACAGAGACAGAAACAGAGACAGAGACAGAGACAGAGACAGAGACAGAGACAGAGACAGATACAGAGAGAGAGACAGAGACACAGACAGAGACAGAGGTGCAGGAGACAAAGTCGGAGGCAGAGGTACATGAGACAAAGACGGAGACAAGGACGGAGACAAAGACGGAGACAGAGACAGAGACGGGGACAGAGACAGAGACAGAAGCAGAGACAGAGACACAGACCGAGGAAGACACAGAGACAGATACAGAGAGAGAGACAGAGACACAGACAGAGACAGAGGGGCAGGAGACAAAGTCGGAGGCAGAGGTACAGGAGACAAAGACGGAGACAAGGACGGAGACAAAGACGGAGACAGAGACAGAGACGGGGACAGAGAGAGATAGGGAGACAGGGACAGAGACAGAGAGAGAGACAGAGACAGAGACACAGACAGAGGCCGAGACGGAGACAGAGAAAGAGACAGAGACAGAGGCAGAGACTGAGACGGACACAGAGACAGAGACAGAAACAGAGACGTAGACAAAGACCGAGACAGAGGCAGAGACACAGACAGAGACAGAGACAGAGACAGAGACAGAGACGGAGACAAAGACCGAGACAGAGGCAGAGACAATGGCAGAGAGGGAGACAGAGACAGAGACAGATGCAGATACAGACACAGAGACGGAGGCAGAGATAGAGACACAGACAGAGACAGAGACTGAGACAGAGTCAGAGACAGAGACAGAGGCATAGAGACATAGGCACGGAGGCAGGGATGCAGAGACAGAGACAAAGAGACCGAGTCAGAGACAGAAACAGAGACAGAGACGGAGACAGGGGCAGAGACAGAGAGAGAGACAGAGACAGAGGCAGTGACAGAGACAGAGACAGAGACGGAGAGAAAGACCGAGACAGAGATAGAGACGGAGACAGACGCAGAGACAGAGCCAGGGACAGAGACGGAGACAGAGACAGAGGAAGAGACAGCGAGAGAGACAGAGACAGAGACAGAGAGTGAGACGGAGACAGAGACAGAGACTGAGACTGAGACGGAGACAGAGACAGCGGCAGAGACAGGGACGGAGACAGAGACAGAGACACAGACAGAGACAGAGACGGAGACAGACACAGAGACAGAGACAGAGACAGAGGAAGAGACAGCGACAGAGACAGAGACAGAGACAGAGGCAGTGACAGAGACAGAGACAGAGACAGAGACAGAGACAGAGACAGAGACAGAGACAGAGACAGAGACAGAGACAGAGACAGAGACAGAGACAGAGACAGAGACAGAGACAGAGACGGAGATAGAGGCAGAGACAGAGACAGAGACGGAGACAGAGACAGAGACAGGGACAGAGACAGAGACAGAGACAGAGACAGAGACAGAGACAGAGACAGCGACAGAGACAGTGACAGCGACAGAGACAGAGACAGAAACGGAGACGGAGACAAAGACCGAGACAGAGGCAGAGACACAGACAGAGACAGAGACAGAGACAGAGACAGAGGCAGGGCAGAGACAGAGGCAGAGACAGAGACAGAAACAGTGACAGAGACATAGACAGAGACAGAGACAGAGACAGAGACAGAGACTGAGACTGAGACAGAGACAGAGACAGAGACAGAGACAGAGACAGAGACAGAGACAGAGACGGAGACAGTGACAGAGACAGAGACAGAGACAGAGACAGAGACGGAGAGAAAGACCGAGACAGACGCAAAGACTGAGACAGAGGCAGAGAGAGAGACAGCGACAGAGACAGTGACAGCGACAGAGACAGAGACAGAAACGGAGACGGAGACAAAGACCGAGACAGAGACAGAGACAGAGACAGAGACAGAGACAGAGACAGAGACAGAGACAGAGACAGAGACAGAGACAGCGACAGGGACAGGGAGAGGGACAGGGACAGAGACAGAGGCAGAGACAGAGGCAGAGACAGAGACAGAGACAGAGACAGAGACAGAGACAGAGACAGAGACAGAGACAGAGACAGAGACAGAGACAGAGACAGAGACAGAGACAGAGACAGAGACAGAGACAGAGACAGAGACAGAGACAGAGACAGAGACAGAGACAGAGACAGAGACAGAGACAGAGACAGAGACAGAGACAGAGACAGAGACAGAGACAGAGACAGAGGCAGAGACAGAGACAGAGACAGAGACAGAGACAGAGACAGAGGCAGGGCAGAGACAGAGGCAGAGACAGAGACAGAAACAGTGACAGAGACATAGACAGAGACAGAGACAGATACAGAGACAGAGACTGAGACTGAGACAGAGACAGAGACAGAGACAGAGACAGAGACAGAGACAGAGACAGAGACAGAGACAGAGACAGATACAGAGAGAGAGACAGAGACACAGACAGAGACAGAAGTGCAGGAGACAAAGTCGGAGGCAGAGGTACATGAGGCAAAGACGGAGACAAGGACGGAGACAAAGACGGAGACAGAGACAGAGACGGGGACAGAGACAGAGACAGAGGCAGAGACAGAGACACAGACCGAGGAAGACACAGAGTCAGATACAGAGAGAGAGACAGAGACACAGACAGAGACAGAGACAGAGACAGAGAGAGAGAGTCAGAGACAGAGACAGAGACAGAGACAGAGACAGAGACAGATACGCGGACAGAGACAGAGGCAGAGACAGAGACAGAGAGAGAGACGGAGACAGAGACAGAGACTGAGACGGAGACAGAGACAGCGGCATAGACAGGGACGGAGACAGAGACAGAGACACAGACAGAGACAGAGACAGAGACAGAGACAGAGACGGAGACAGAGACAGAGGCAGAGACAGAGACAGAGACAGAGACAGAGACACAGACAGAGACAGAGACAGAGACAGAGAGAGAGACAGAGACAGAGACGGAGACAGATACAGAGACAGAGGCATAGACAGAGACGGAGACAGAGTCAGGGACAGGGACAAGGAGAGGGACAGGGACAGAGACAGAGGCAGAGACAGAGACAGAGACAGAGACAGAGACAGAGACAGAGACAGAGACAGAGACAGAGACAGAGACAGAGACAGAGACAGAGACAGAGACAGATACAGAGAGAGAGACAGAGACACAGACAGAGACAGAGGTGCAGGAGACAAAGTCGGAGGCAGAGGTACATGAGACAAAGACGGAGACAAGGACGGAGACAAAGACGGAGACAGAGACAGAGACGGGGACAGAGACAGAGACAGAAGCAGAGACAGAGACACAGACCGAGGAAGACACAGAGACAGATACAGAGAGAGAGACAGAGACACAGACAGAGACAGAGGGGCAGGAGACAAAGTCGGAGGCAGAGGTACAGGAGACAAAGACGGAGACAAGGACGGAGACAAAGACGGAGACAGAGACAGAGACGGGGACAGAGAGAGATAGGGAGACAGGGACAGAGACAGAGAGAGAGACAGAGACAGAGACACAGACAGAGGCAGAGACGGAGACAGAGAAAGAGACAGAGACAGAGGCAGAGACTGAGACGGACACAGAGACAGAGACAGAAACAGAGACGGAGACAAAGACCGAGGCAGAGGCAGAGACACAGACAGAGACAGAGACAGAGACAGAGACAGAGACGGAGACAAGGACCGAGACAGAGGCAGAGACAATGGCAGAGAGGGAGACAGAGACAGAGACAGATGCAGATACAGACTCAGAGACGGAGGCAGAGATAGAGACACAGACAGAGACAGAGACTGAGACAGAGTCAGAGACAGAGACAGAGGCATAGAGACATAGGCACGGAGGCAGGGATGCAGAGACAGAGACAAAGAGACCGAGTCAGAGACAGAAACAGAGGCAGAGACACAGACAGAGACAGAGACAGAGA
>CAMAOD020000228.1:757500-802500 GCA_945859595.2 Megachile willughbiella | reverse complement strand
AGTGAGACGGAGACAGAGACAGAGACTGAGACTGAGACGGAGACAGAGACAGCGGCAGAGACAGGGACGGAGACAGAGACAGAGACACAGACAGAGACAGAGACGGAGACAGAGACAGAGACAGAGACAGAGACAGAGGAAGAGACAGCGACAGAGACAGAGACAGAGACAGAGGCAGTGACAGAGACACAGACAGAGACAGAGACAGAGAGAGAGAGTCAGAGACAGAGACAGAGACAGAGACAGAGACAGAGACAGATACGCGGACAGAGACAGAGGCAGAGACAGAGACAGAGAGAGAGACGGAGACAGAGACAGAGACTGAGACGGAGACAGAGACAGCGGCATAGACAGGGACGGAGACAGAGACAGAGACACAGACAGAGACAGAGACAGAGACAGAGACAGAGACGGAGACAGAGACAGAGGCAGAGACAGAGACAGAGACAGAGACAGAGACAGAGACAGAGACGGAGACAGATACAGAGACAGAGGCATAGACAGAGACGGAGACAGAGTCAGCGACAGGGACAAGGAGAGGGACAGGGACAGAGACAGAGGCAGAGACAGAGACAGAAACAGAGACAGAGACAGAGACAGAGACAGAGACAGAGACAGAGACAGATACAGAGAGAGAGACAGAGACACAGACAGAGACAGAGGTGCAGGAGACAAAGTCGGAGGCAGAGGTACATGAGACAAAGACGGAGACAAGGACGGAGACAAAGACGGAGACAGAGACAGAGACGGGGACAGAGACAGAGACAGAAGCAGAGACAGAGACACAGACCGAGGAAGACACAGAGACAGATACAGAGAGAGAGACAGAGACACAGACAGAGACAGAGGGGCAGGAGACAAAGTCGGAGGCAGAGGTACAGGAGACAAAGACGGAGACAAGGACGGAGACAAAGACGGAGACAGAGACAGAGACGGGGACAGAGAGAGATAGGGAGACAGGGACAGAGACAGAGAGAGAGACAGAGACAGAGACACAGACAGAGGCCGAGACGGAGACAGAGAAAGAGACAGAGACAGAGGCAGAGACTGAGACGGACACAGAGACAGAGACAGAGACAGAGACGGAGACAAAGACCGAGACAGAGGCAGAGACAATGGCAGAGAGGGAGACAGAGACAGAGACAGATGCAGATACAGACACAGAGACGGAGGCAGAGATAGAGACACAGACAGAGACAGAGACTGAGACAGAGTCAGAGACAGAGACAGAGGCATAGAGACATAGGCACGGAGGCAGGGATGCAGAGACAGAGACAAAGAGACCGAGTCAGAGACAGAAACAGAGACAGAGACGGAGACAGGGGCAGAGACAGAGAGAGAGACAGAGACAGAGGCAGTGACAGAGACAGAGACAGAGACGGAGAGAAAGACCGAGACAGAGATAGAGACGGAGACAGACGCAGAGACAGAGCCAGGGACAGAGACGGAGACAGAGACAGAGGAAGAGACAGCGAGAGAGACAGAGACAGAGACAGAGAGTGAGACGGAGACAGAGACAGAGACTGAGACTGAGACGGAGACAGAGACAGCGGCAGAGACAGGGACGGAGACAGAGACAGAGACACAGACAGAGACAGAGACGGAGACAGAGACAGAGACAGAGACAGAGACAGAGGAAGAGACAGCGACAGAGACAGAGACAGAGACAGAGGCAGTGACAGAGACAGAGACAGAGACAGAGACAGAGACAGAGACAGAGACAGAGACAGAGACAGAGACAGAGACAGAGACAGAGACAGAGACAGAGACAGAGACAGAGACAGAGACGGAGATAGAGGCAGAGACAGAGACAGAGACGGAGACAGAGACAGAGACAGGGACAGAGACAGAGACAGAGACAGAGACAGAGACAGAGACAGAGACAGCGACAGAGACAGTGACAGCGACAGAGACAGAGACAGAAACGGAGACGGAGACAAAGACCGGGACAGAGGCAGAGACACAGACAGAGACAGAGACAGAGACAGAGACAGAGGCAGGGCAGAGACAGAGGCAGAGACAGAGACAGAAACAGTGACAGAGACATAGACAGAGACAGAGACAGAGACAGAGACAGAGACTGAGACTGAGACAGAGACAGAGACAGAGACAGAGACAGAGACAGAGACAGAGACAGAGACGGAGACAGTGACAGAGACAGAGACAGAGACAGAGACAGAGACGGAGAGAAAGACCGAGACAGACGCAAAGACTGAGACAGAGGCAGAGAGAGAGACAGCGACAGAGACAGTGACAGCGACAGAGACAGAGACAGAAACGGAGACGGAGACAAAGACCGAGACAGAGACAGAGACAGAGACAGAGACAGAGACAGAGACAGAGACAGAGACAGAGACAGAGACAGAGACAGCGACAGGGACAGGGAGAGGGACAGGGACAGAGACAGAGGCAGAGACAGAGGCAGAGACAGAGACAGAGACAGAGACAGAGACAGAGACAGAGACAGAGACAGAGACAGAGACAGAGACAGAGACAGAGACAGAGACAGAGACAGAGACAGAGACAGAGACAGAGACAGAGACAGAGACAGAGACAGAGACAGAGACAGAGACAGAGACAGAGACAGAGACAGAGACAGAGACAGAGACAGAGACAGAGACAGAGACAGAGACAGAGGCAGAGACAGAGACAGAGACAGAGACAGAGACAGAGACAGAGGCAGGGCAGAGACAGAGGCAGAGACAGAGACAGAAACAGTGACAGAGACATAGACAGAGACAGAGACAGATACAGAGACAGAGACTGAGACTGAGACAGAGACAGAGACAGAGACAGAGACAGAGACAGAGACAGAGACAGAGACAGAGACAGATACAGAGAGAGAGACAGAGACACAGACAGAGACAGAAGTGCAGGAGACAAAGTCGGAGGCAGAGGTACATGAGGCAAAGACGGAGACAAGGACGGAGACAAAGACGGAGACAGAGACAGAGACGGGGACAGAGACAGAGACAGAGGCAGAGACAGAGACACAGACCGAGGAAGACACAGAGTCAGATACAGAGAGAGAGACAGAGACACAGACAGAGACAGAGACAGAGACAGAGAGAGAGAGTCAGAGACAGAGACAGAGACAGAGACAGAGACAGAGACAGATACGCGGACAGAGACAGAGGCAGAGACAGAGACAGAGAGAGAGACGGAGACAGAGACAGAGACTGAGACGGAGACAGAGACAGCGGCATAGACAGGGACGGAGACAGAGACAGAGACACAGACAGAGACAGAGACAGAGACAGAGACAGAGACGGAGACAGAGACAGAGGCAGAGACAGAGACAGAGACAGAGACAGAGACACAGACAGAGACAGAGACAGAGACAGAGAGAGAGACAGAGACAGAGACGGAGACAGATACAGAGACAGAGGCATAGACAGAGACGGAGACAGAGTCAGGGACAGGGACAAGGAGAGGGACAGGGACAGAGACAGAGGCAGAGACAGAGACAGAGACAGAGACAGAGACAGAGACAGAGACAGAGACAGAGACAGAGACAGAGACAGAGACAGAGACAGAGACAGAGACAGAGACAGATACAGAGAGAGAGACAGAGACACAGACAGAGACAGAGGTGCAGGAGACAAAGTCGGAGGCAGAGGTACATGAGACAAAGACGGAGACAAGGACGGAGACAAAGACGGAGACAGAGACAGAGACGGGGACAGAGACAGAGACAGAAGCAGAGACAGAGACACAGACCGAGGAAGACACAGAGACAGATACAGAGAGAGAGACAGAGACACAGACAGAGACAGAGCTGCAGGAGACAAAGTCGGAGGCAGAGGTACAGGAGACAAAGACGGAGACAAGGACGGAGACAAAGACGGAGACAGAGACAGAGACGGGGACAGAGAGAGATAGGGAGACAGGGACAGAGACAGAGAGAGAGACAGAGACAGAGACACAGACAGAGGCAGAGACGGAGACAGAGAAAGAGACAGAGACAGAGGCAGAGACTGAGACGGACACAGAGACAGAGACAGAAACAGAGACGGAGACAAAGACCGAGGCAGAGGCAGAGACACAGACAGAGACAGAGACAGAGACAGAGACAGAGACGGAGACAAGGACCGAGACAGAGGCAGAGACAATGGCAGAGAGGGAGACAGAGACAGAGACAGATGCAGATACAGACTCAGAGACGGAGGCAGAGATAGAGACACAGACAGAGACAGAGACTGAGACAGAGTCAGAGACAGAGACAGAGGCATAGAGACATAGGCACGGAGGCAGGGATGCAGAGACAGAGACAAAGAGACCGAGTCAGAGACAGAAACAGAGGCAGAGACACAGACAGAGACAGAGACAGAGACAGAGACAGAGGCAGGGCAGAGACAGAGGCAGAGACAGAGACAGAAACAGTGACAGAGACATAGACAGAGACAGAGACAGAGACAGAGACAGAGACTGAGACTGAGACAGAGACAGAGACAGAGACAGGGACAGAGACAGAGACAGAGACAGAGACAGAGACAGAGACAGAGACGGAGACAGTGACAGAGACAGAGACAGAGACAGAGGTGCAGGAGACAAAGTCGGAGGCAGAGGTACATGAGACAAAGACGGAGACAAGGACGGAGACAAAGACGGAGACAGAGACAGAGACGGGGACAGAGACAGAGACAGAAGCAGAGACAGAGACACAGACCGAGGAAGACACAGAGACAGATACAGAGAGAGAGACAGAGACACAGACAGAGACAGAGGGGCAGGAGACAAAGTCGGAGGCAGAGGTACAGGAGACAAAGACGGAGACAAGGACGGAGACAAAGACGGAGACAGAGACAGAGACGGGGACAGAGAGAGATAGGGAGACAGGGACAGAGACAGAGAGAGAGACAGAGACAGAGACACAGACAGAGGCAGAGACGGAGACAGAGAAAGAGACAGAGACAGAGGCAGAGACTGAGACGGACACAGAGACAGAGACAGAAACAGAGACGGAGACAAAGACCGAGGCAGAGGCAGAGACACAGACAGAGACAGAGACAGAGACAGAGACAGAGACGGAGACAAGGACCGAGACAGAGGCAGAGACAATGGCAGAGAGGGAGACAGAGACAGAGACAGATGCAGATACAGACTCAGAGACGGAGGCAGAGATAGAGACACAGACAGAGACAGAGACTGAGACAGAGTCAGAGACAGAGACAGAGGCATAGAGACATAGGCACGGAGGCAGGGATGCAGAGACAGAGACAAAGAGACCGAGTCAGAGACAGAAACAGAGGCAGAGACACAGACAGAGACAGAGACAGAGACAGAGACAGAGGCAGGGCAGAGACAGAGGCAGAGACAGAGACAGAAACAGTGACAGAGACATAGACAGAGACAGAGACAGAGACAGAGACAGAGACTGAGACTGAGACAGAGACAGAGACAGAGACAGGGACAGAGACAGAGACAGAGACAGAGACAGAGACAGAGACAGAGACGGAGACAGTGACAGAGACAGAGACAGAGACAGAGACAGAGACGGAGAAAAAGACCGAGACAGACGCAAAGACTGAGACAGAGGCAGAGAGAGAGACAGAGACAGAGACATAGACAGAGACAGAAACAGTGACAGAGACATAGACAGAGACAGAGACAGAGACAGAGACAGAGACTGAGACTGAGACAGAGACACAGACAGAGACAGGGACAGAGACAGAGACAGAGACAGAGGCAGAGACAGAGACAGAGACAGAGACAGAGACAGAGACAGAGACAGAGACAAAGACCGAGACAAAGACAGAGACACAGACAGAGACGGAGACAGAGGCAGAGACAGAGCCAGGGACAGAGACGGAGACAGAGACAGAGGAAGAGACTGCGACAGAGACAGAGACAGAGACAGAGACAGGGACAGAGACAGAGACAGAGACAGAGTCAGAGACAGAGACAGAGACAGAGACAGAGACAGAGACAGAGACAGAGACAGAGACAGAGACAGAGACAGAGACAGAGACAGAGACAGAGACAGAGACAGAGACAGAGACAGGGACAGAGACAGAGACAGAGACAGAGACAGAGACAGGGACAGAGACAGAGACAGAGACAAAGACAGAGACGGAGACAGAGACAGAGACAGAGACAGAGACAGAGACAGAGACAGAGACAGAGACAGAGACAGAGACAGAGACAGAGACAGAGACAGAGACAGGGACAGAGACAGAGACAGGGACAGAGACAGAGACAGAGACAGCTACAGAGACAGCGACAGGGACAGGGAGAGGGACAGGGACAGAGACAGAGGCAGAGACAGAGGCAGAGACAGAGACAGAGGCAGAGACAGAGACGGAGACAAAGACCGAGACGGAGACAGAGGCAGAGACAGAGCCAGGGACAGAGACGGAGACAGAGACAGAGGAAGAGACAGCGAAAGAGACAGAGACAGAGACAGAGGCAGTGACTGAGACTGAGACAGAGACAGAGACAGAGACAGAGACAGAGACAGAGACAGAGACAGAGACAGAGACAAAGACAGAGACAGGGACAGAGACAGAGACAGGGACAGAGGCAGAGACAGAGACAGAAACAGTGACAGAGACATAGACAGAGACAGAGACAGAGACAGCGACAGGGACAGGGAGAGGGACAGGGACAGAGACAGAGGCAGAGACAGAGGCAGAGACAGAGACAGAGACAGAGACAGAGACAGAGACAGAGACAGAGACAGAGACAGAGACAGAGACAGAGACAGAGACAGAGACAGAGACAGAGACAGAGACAGAGACGCAAAGACTGAGACAGAGGCAGAGAGAGAGACAGAGACAGAGACAGAGGCATAGACAGAGACAGAGACAGAGACAGAGACAGAGACAGAGGCAGGGCAGAGACAGAGGCAGAGACAGAGGCAGAGACAGAGACAGAAACAGTGACAGAGACATAGACAGAGACAGAGACAGAGACAGAGACAGAGACAGAGACAGAGACAGAGACAGAGACAGAGACAGAGACAGAGACAGAGACAGAGACAGACACGGAGACAGAGACAGAGACAGAGGTAGAGACTGAGACTGAAACAGAGACAGAGACAGAGGCAGGGACAGAGACAGAGACAGAGACAGAGACAGAGACAGAGACAGAGACAGAGACAGAGACAGTGACAGAGACGGAGACAGAAACAGAGACAGAGACAGAGACAGAGACAGAGACAGAGACAGAGACAGAGACAGAGACAGAGACAGAGACAGAGACAGAGACAGAGACAGAGACAGAGGCAGGGCAGAGACAGAGGCAGAGACAGAGACAGAAACAGTGACAGAGACATAGACAGAGACAGAGACAGAGACAGAGACAGAGACTGAGACTGAGACAGAGACAGAGACAGAGACAGAGACAGAGACAGAGACAGAGACAGAGACAGAGACAGATACAGAGAGAGAGACAGAGACACAGACAGAGACAGAGGTGCAGGAGACAAAGTCGGAGGCAGAGGTACATGAGGCAAAGACGGAGACAAGGACGGAGACAAAGACGGAGACAGAGACAGAGACGGGGACAGAGACAGAGACAGAGGCAGAGACAGAGACAGAGACTGAGACTGAGACAGAGACAGAGACAGAGACAGAGACAGAGACAGAGACAGAGACAGAGACAGAGACAGAGACAGAGGCAGAGGCAGAGACAATGGCAGAGAGGGAGACAGAGACAGAGACAGATGCAGAGACAGAGACAGAGACAGAGACAGAGACAGAGACAGAGACAGAAACAGAGACAGAGACAGAGACAGAGACAGAGGCAGGGCAGAGACAGAGGCAGAGACAGAGACAGAAACAGTGACAGAGACATAGACAGAGACAGAGACAGAGACAGAGACAGAGACTGAGACTGAAACAGAGACAGAGACAGAGGCAGGGACAGAGACAGAGACACAGACAGAGACAGAGACAGAGACAGAGAGAGAGAGTCAGAGACAGAGACAGAGACAGAGGCAGAGACAGAGACAGATACGCGGACAGAGACAGAGGCAGAGACAGAGACAGAGAGAGAGACGGAGACAGAGACAGAGACTGAGACGGAGACAGAGACAGCGGCATAGACAGGGACGGAGACAGAGACAGAGTCACAGACAGAGACAGAGACAGAGACAGAGGCAGAGACAGAGCCAGGGACGGAGACAGAGACAGAGACAGAGGGAGAGACAGCGACAGAGACAGAGATAGAGATGAGACAGAGACAGAGACAGAGACAGAGACAGAGACAGAGACACAGACAGAGACAGAGACAGATACGTAGACCGAGACAGAGACAGAGACAGAGACAGAGACAGTGACAGAGACGGAGACAGAGACAGAGGGAGAGACAGCGACAGAGAGAGAGACAGTGACAGAGACGGAGACAGAGACAGAGGGAGAGACAGCGACAGAGAGAGAGACGGAGACAGAGACAGAGACAGATACAGAGACAGAGACAGAGACAGAGACAGAGACAGAGACAGAGACAGAGGCAGAGCCAGGGACAGAGACAGAGACAGAGACAGAGACAGAGACAGCGACAGGGACAGGGAGAGGGACAGGGACACAGACAGAGGCAGAGACGGAGACAGAGAAAGAGACAGAGACAGAGGCAGAGACTGAGACGGACACAGAGACAGAGACAGAAACAGAGACGGAGACAAAGACCGAGACAGAGGCAGAGACACAGACAGAGACAGAGACAGAGACAGAGACAGAGACGGAGACAAAGACCGAGACAGAGGCAGAGACAATGGCAGAGAGGGAGACAGAGACAGAGACAGATGCAGATACAGACACAGAGACGGAGGCAGAGATAGAGACACAGACAGAGACAGAGACTGAGACAGAGTCAGAGACAGAGACAGAGGCATAGAGACATAGGCACGGAGGCAGGGATGCAGAGACAGAGACAAAGAGACCGAGTCAGAGACAGAAACAGAGACAGAGACGGAGACAGGGGCAGAGACAGAGAGAGAGACAGAGACAGAGGCAGTGACAGAGACAGAGACAGAGACGGAGAGAAAGACCGAGACAGAGATAGAGACGGAGACACACGCAGAGACAGAGCCAGGGACAGAGACGGAGACAGAGACAGAGGAAGAGACAGCGAGAGAGACAGAGACAGAGACAGAGAGTGAGACGGAGACAGAGACAGAGACTGAGACTGAGACGGAGACAGAGACAGCGGCAGAGACAGGGACGGAGACAGAGACAGAGACACAGACAGAGACAGAGACAGAGACAGAGACAGAGACAGAGACAGAGACAGAGACAGAGACAGAGACAGAGACAGAGACAGAGACAGAGACAGAGACAGAGACAGAGACAGAGACAGAGACAGAGACAGAGACAGAGACAGAGACAGAGACAGAGACAGAGACAGAGACAGAGATAGAGACAGAGACAGAGACAGAGACGGAGATAGAGGCAGAGACAGAGACAGAGACGGAGACAGAGACAGAGACAGGGACAGAGACAGAGACAGAGACAGAGACAGAGACAGAGACAGAGACAGCGACAGAGACAGTGACAGCGACAGAGACAGAGACAGAAACGGAGACGGAGACAAAGACCGAGACAGAGGCAGAGACACAGACAGAGACAGAGACAGAGACAGAGACAGAGGCAGGGCAGAGACAGAGGCAGAGACAGAGACAGAAACAGTGACAGAGACATAGACAGAGACAGAGACAGAGACAGAGACAGAGACTAAGACTGAGACAGAGACAGAGACAGAGACAGAGACAGAGACAGAGACAGAGACAGAGACGGAGACAGTGACAGAGACAGAGACAGAGACAGAGACAGAGACGGAGAGAAAGACCGAGACAGACGCAAAGACTGAGACAGAGGCAGCGAGAGAGACAGCGACAGAGACAGTGACAGCGACAGAGACAGAGACAGAAACGGAGACGGAGACAAAGACCGAGACAGAGACAGAGACAGAGACAGAGACAGAGACAGAGACAGAGACAGAGACAGAGACAGAGACAGAGACAGCGACAGGGACAGGGAGAGGGACAGGGACAGAGACAGAGGCAGAGACAGAGGCAGAGACAGAGACAGAGACAGAGACAGAGACAGAGACAGAGACAGAGACAGAGACAGAGACAGAGACAGAGACAGAGACAGAGACAGAGACAGAAACAGAGACAGAGACAGAGACAGAGACAGAGACAGAGACAGAGACAGAGACAGAGACAGAGACAGAGACAGAGACAGAGACAGAGACAGAGACAGAGACAGAGGCAGAGACAGAGACAGAGACAGAGACAGAGACAGAGACAGAGGCAGGGCAGAGACAGAGGCAGAGACAGAGACAGAAACAGTGACAGAGACATAGACAGAGACAGAGACAGATACAGAGACAGAGACTGAGACTGAGACAGAGACAGAGACAGGGACAGAGACAGAGACAGAGACAGAGACAGAGACAGAGACAGAGACAGATACAGAGAGAGAGACAGAGACACAGACAGAGACAGAAGTGCAGGAGACAAAGTCGGAGGCAGAGGTACATGAGGCAAAGACGGAGACAAGGACGGAGACAAAGACGGAGACAGAGACAGAGACGGGGACAGAGACAGAGACAGAGGCAGAGACAGAGACACAGACCGAGGAAGACACAGAGTCAGATACAGAGAGAGAGACAGAGACACAGACAGAGACAGAGACAGAGACAGAGAGAGAGAGTCAGAGACAGAGACAGAGACAGAGACAGAGACAGAGACAGATACGCGGACAGAGACTGAGGCAGAGACAGAGACAGAGAGAGAGACGGAGACAGAGACAGAGACTGAGACGGAGACAGAGACAGCGGCATAGACAGGGACGGAGACAGAGACAGAGACACAGACAGAGACAGAGACAGAGACAGAGACAGAGACGGAGACAGAGACAGAGGCAGAGACAGAGACAGAGACAGAGACAGAGACACAGACAGAGACAGAGACAGAGACAGAGAGAGAGACAGAGACAGAGACGGAGACAGATACAGAGACAGAGGCATAGACAGAGACGGAGACAGAGTCAGGGACAGGGACAAGGAGAGGGACAGGGACAGAGACAGAGGCAGAGACAGAGACAGAGACAGAGACAGAGACAGAGACAGATACAGAGAGAGAGAGACAGAGACACAGACAGAGACAGAGGTGCAGGAGACAAAGTCGGAGGCAGAGGTACATGAGACAAAGACGGAGACAAGGACGGAGACAAAGACGGAGACAGAGACAGAGACGGGGACAGAGACAGAGACAGAAGCAGAGACAGAGACACAGACCGAGGAAGACACAGAGACAGATACAGAGAGAGAGACAGAGACACAGACAGAGACAGAGGGGCAGGAGACAAAGTCGGAGGCAGAGGTACAGGAGACAAAGACGGAGACAAGGACGGAGACAAAGACGGAGACAGAGACAGAGACGGGGACAGAGAGAGATAGGGAGACAGGGACAGAGACAGAGAGAGAGACAGAGACAGAGACACAGACAGAGGCAGAGACGGAGACAGAGAAAGAGACAGAGACAGAGGCAGAGACTGAGACGGACACAGAGACAGAGACAGAAACAGAGACGGAGACAAAGACCGAGACAGAGGCAGAGACACAGACAGAGACAGAGACAGAGACAGAGACAGAGACGGAGACAAAGACCGAGACAGAGGCAGAGACAATGGCAGAGAGGGAGACAGAGACAGAGACAGATGCAGATACAGACTCAGAGACGGAGGCAGAGATAGAGACACAGACAGAGACAGAGACTGAGACAGAGTCAGAGACAGAGACAGAGGCATAGAGACATAGGCACGGAGGCAGGGATGCAGAGACAGAGACAAAGAGACCGAGTCAGAGACAGAAACAGAGGCAGAGACACAGACAGAGACAGAGACAGAGACAGAGACAGAGGCAGGGCAGAGACAGAGGCAGAGACAGAGACAGAAACAGTGACAGAGACATAGACAGAGACAGAGACAGAGACAGAGACAGAGACTGAGACTGAGACAGAGACAGAGACAGAGACAGGGACAGAGACAGAGACAGAGACAGAGACAGAGACAGAGACAGAGACGGAGACAGTGACAGAGACAGAGACAGAGACAGAGACAGAGACGGAGAAAAAGACCGAGACAGACGCAAAGACTGAGACAGAGGCAGAGAGAGAGACAGAGACAGAGACATAGACAGAGACAGAAACAGTGACAGAGACATAGACAGAGACAGAGACAGAGACAGAGACAGAGACTGAGACTGAGACAGAGACAGAGACAGAGACAGGGACAGAGACAGAGACAGAGACAGAGGCAGAGACAGAGACAGAGACAGAGACAGAGACAGAGACAGAGACAAAGACCGAGACACAGACAGAGACGGAGACAGAGGCAGAGACAGAGCCATGGACAGAGACGGAGACAGAGACAGAGGAAGAGACTGCGACAGAGACAGAGACAGAGACAGAGACAGGGACAGAGACAGAGACAGAGACAGAGACAGAGACAGAGACAGAGACAGAGACAGAGACAGAGACAGAGACAGAGACAGAGACAGAGACAGAGGCAGGGCAGAGACAGAGGCAGAGACAGAGGCAGAGACAGAGACAGAAACAGTGACAGAGACATAGACAGAGACAGAGACAGAGACAGAGGCAGGGCAGAGACAGAGGCAGAGACAGAGACAGAAACAGTGACAGAGACATAGACAGAGACAGAGACAGAGACAGAGACAGAGACAGAGACAGAGACAGAGACGGAGACAGAGACAGAGGGAGAGACAGCGATAGAGACAGAGACAGAGACAGAGTCAGAGGCAGAGACAGAGACAGAGACAGAGACAGAGACAGAGACAGAGACAGAGACAGAGACAGAGACAGAGACAGAGACAGAGACAGGGACAGAGACAGAGACAGGGACAGAGACAGAGACAGAGACAGCTACAGAGACAGCGACAGGGACAGGGAGAGGGACAGGGACAGAGACAGAGGCAGAGACAGAGGCAGAGACAGAGACAGAGGCAGAGACAGAGACGGAGACAAAGACCGAGACGGAGACAGAGACGGAGACAGAGGCAGAGACAGAGCCAGGGACAGAGACGGAGACAGAGACAGAGGAAGAGACTGCGACAGAGACAGAGACAGAGACAGAGACAGGGACAGAGACAGAGACAGAGACAGAGTCAGAGACAGAGACAGAGACAGAGACAGAGACAGAGACAGAGACAGAGACAGAGACAGAGACAGAGACAGAGACAGAGACAGAGACAGAGACAGAGACAGAGACAGAGACAGGGACAGAGACAGAGACAGAGACAGAGACAGAGACAGGGACAGAGACAGAGACAGAGACAAAGACAGAGACGGAGACAGAGACAGAGACAGAGACAGAGACAGAGACAGAGACAGAGACAGAGACAGAGACAGAGACAGAGACAGAGACAGAGACAGAGACAGAGACAGGGACAGAGACAGAGACAGGGACAGAGACAGAGACAGAGACAGCTACAGAGACAGCGACAGGGACAGGGAGAGGGACAGGGACAGAGACAGAGGCAGAGACAGAGGCAGAGACAGAGACAGAGGCAGAGACAGAGACGGAGACAAAGACCGAGACGGAGACAGAGGCAGAGACAGAGCCAGGGACAGAGACGGAGACAGAGACAGAGGAAGAGACAGCGAAAGAGACAGAGACAGAGACAGAGGCAGTGACTGAGACTGAGACAGAGACAGAGACAGAGACAGAGACAGAGACAGAGACAGAGACAGAGACAAAGACAGAGACAGGGACAGAGACAGAGACAGGGACAGAGACAGAGACAGAGACAGAGACAGAGACAGAGACAGAGACAGTGACAGGGACAGAGACAGAGACAGAGAGAAAGACCGAGACAGACGCAAAGACTGAGACAGAGGCAGAGAGAGAGACAGAGACAGAGAAAGAGGTTTAGACAGAGACAGAGACAGAGACTGAGACAGAGACTGAGACAGCGACAGAGACAGAGACAGCGACAGAGACAGAGACAGAAACAGAGACGGAGACAAAGACCGAGACAGAGGCAGAGACACAGACAGAGACAGAGACAGAGACAGAGACAGAGGCAGGGCAGAGACAGAGGCAGAGACAGAAACAGAAACAGTGACAGAGACATAGACAGAGACAGAGACAGGGACAGAGACAGAGACAGGGACAGAGACAGAGACAGGGACAGAGACAGAGACAGAGACAGATACAGAGACAGCGACAGGGACAGGGAGAGGGACAGGGACAGAGACAGAGGCAGAGACAGAGGCAGAGACAGAGACAGAGACAGAGACAGAGACGGAGACAAAGACCGAGACGGAGACAGAGGCAGATACAGAGCCAGGGACAGAGACGGAGACGGAGACAGAGGAAGAGACAGCGACAGAGACAGAGACAGAGACAGAGACAGAGACAGATACAGAGACAGCGACAGGGACAGGGAGAGGGACAGGGACAGAGACAGAGGCAGAGACAGAGGCAGAGACAGAGACAGAGACGGAGACAGAGGCAGAGACAGAGACAGGGACAGAGACAGAGACAGGGACAGAGACAGAGACAGAGACAGATACAGAGACAGCGACAGGGACAGGGAGAGGGACAGGGACAGAGACAGAGGCAGAGACAGAGGCAGAGACAGATACAGAGACAGAGACAGAGACGGAGACAAAGACCGAGACGGAGACAGAGGCAGAGACAGAGCCAGGGACAAAGACGGAGACAGAGACAGAGGAAGAGACAGCGACAGAGACAGAGACAGAGACAGAGGCAGTGACAGAGACAGAGACAGAGACAGAGACAGAGACAGAGACAGAGACAGAGACAGAGACAGAGACAGAGACAGAGACAGAGACAGAGACAGAGACAGAGACAGAGACAGAGACAGAGACAGAGACAGAGACAGAGACAGAGACAGAGACAGAGACAGAGACAGAGACGGAGATAGAGGCAGAGACAGAGACAGAGACAGAGACAGAGACAGAGACAGGGACAGAGACAGAGACAGAGACAGAGACAGAGACAGAGACAGCGACAGAGACAGAGACAGCGACAGAGACAGAGACAAAGGCCGAGACAGAGGCAGAGACACAGACAGAGACGGAGACAGAGACAGAGACAGAGGCAGGGCAGAGACAGAGGCAGAGACAGAGACAGAAACAGTGACAGAGACATAGACAGAGACAGAGACAGAGACAGAGACAGAGACTGAGACTGAGACAGAGACAGAGACAGAGACAGAGACAGAGACAGAGACAGAGACAGAGACAGAGACAGAGACAGAGACAGAGACAGGGACAGAGACAGAGACAGAGACAGAGACAGAGACAGAGACAGAGACGGAGACAGTGACAGAGACAGAGACAGAGACAGAGACAGAGACGCAAAGACTGAGACAGAGGCAGAGAGAGAGACAGAGACAGAGACAGAGGCATAGACAGAGACAGAGACAGAGACAGAGACAGAGACAGAGACAGAGACAGAGACAGAGACAGAGACAGAGACAGAGACAGAGACAGAGACAGAGACAGAGACAGAGACAGAGACAGAGACAGACACGGAGACAGAGACAGAGACAGAGGTAGAGACTGAGACTGAAACAGAGACAGAGACAGAGGCAGGGACAGAGACAGAGACAGAGACAGAGACAGAGACAGAGACAGAGACAGAGACAGAGACAGTGACAGAGACGGAGACAGAAACAGAGACAGAGACAGAGACAGAGACAGAGACAGAGACAGAGACAGAGACAGAGACAGAGACAGAGACAGAGACAGAGACAGAGACAGAGGCAGGGCAGAGACAGAGGCAGAGACAGAGACAGAAACAGTGACAGAGACATAGACAGAGACAGAGACAGAGACAGAGACAGAGACTGAGACTGAGACAGAGACTGAGACAGAGACAGAGACAGAGACAGAGACAGAGACAGAGACAGAGACAGATACAGAGAGAGAGACAGAGACACAGACAGAGACAGAGGTGCAGGAGACAAAGTCGGAGGCAGAGGTACATGAGGCAAAGACGGAGACAAGGACGGAGACAAAGACGGAGACAGAGACAGAGACGGGGACAGAGACAGAGACAGAGGCAGAGACAGAGACAGAGACTGAGACTGAGACAGAGACAGAGACAGAGACAGAGACAGAGACAGAGACAGAGACAGAGACAGAGACAGAGACAGAGGCAGAGGCAGAGACAATGGCAGAGAGGGAGACAGAGACAGAGACAGATGCAGAGACAGAGACAGAGACAGAGACAGAGACAGAGACAGAGACAGAGACAGAGACAGAGACAGAGACAGAGACAGAGGCAGGGCAGAGACAGAGGCAGAGACAGAGACAGAAACAGTGACAGAGACATAGACAGAGACAGAGACAGAGACAGAGACAGAGACTGAGACTGAAACAGAGACAGAGACAGAGGCAGGGACAGAGACAGAGACACAGACAGAGACAGAGACAGAGACAGAGAGAGAGAGTCAGAGACAGAGACAGAGACAGAGGCAGAGACAGAGACAGATACGCGGACAGAGACAGAGGCAGAGACAGAGACAGAGAGAGAGACGGAGACAGAGACAGAGACTGAGACGGAGACAGAGACAGCGGCATAGACAGGGACGGAGACAGAGACAGAGTCACAGACAGAGACAGAGACAGAGACAGAGGCAGAGACGGAGACAGAGACAGAGGCAGAGGCAGAGACAATGGCAGAGAGGGAGACAGAGACAGAGACAGATGCAGATACAGACACAGAGACGGAGGCAGAGATAGAGACACAGACAGAGACAGAGACTGAGACAGAGTCAGAGACAGAGACAGAGGCATAGAGACATAGGCACGGAGGCAGGGATGCAGAGACAGAGACAAAGAGACCGAGTCAGAGACAGAAACAGAGACAGAGACGGAGACAGGGGCAGAGACAGAGAGAGAGACAGAGACAGAGGCAGTGACAGAGACAGAGACAGCGGCGGAGAGAAAGACCGAGACAGAGATAGAGACACAGACAGAGACAGAGACAGAGACAGAGACAGAGACAGAGACAGAGACAGAGACAGAGGCAGGGCAGAGACAGTGGCAGAGACAGAGACAGTGACAGAGACAGAGACAGGGACAGAGGCAGTGACAGAGACAGAGACAGAGACAGAGACAGAGACAGCGACAGGGACAGGGAGAGGGACAGGGACAGAGCCAGAGGCAGAGACAGAGGCAGAGACAGAGACAGAGACAGAGACGGAGACAAAGACCGAGACACAGACAGAGACGGAGACAGAGGCAGAGACAGAGCCAGGGACAGAAACGGAGACAGAGACAGAGGAAGAGACTGCGACAGAGACAGAGACAGAGACAGAGTCAGGGACAGAGACAGAGACAGAGACAGAGACAGAGACAGAGACAGAGACAGAGACAGAGACAGAGACAGAGACAGAGACAGAGGCAGGGCAGAGACAGAGGCAGAGACAGAGACAGAAACAGTGACAGAGACATAGACAGAGACAGAGACAGAGACAGAGACAGAGACTGAGACTGAGACAGAGACAGAGACAGAGACAGAGACAGAGACAGAGACAGAGACAGGGACAGAGACAGAGACAGGGACAGAGACAGAGACAGAGACAGATACAGAGACAGCGACAGGGACAGGGAGAGGGACAGGGACAGAGACAGAGGCAGAGACAGAGGCAGAGACAGAGGCAGAGACAGAGACAGAGACAGAGACAGAGACGGAGACAAAGACCGAGACGGAGACAGAGACAGAGACAGAGACAGAGACAGAGACAGAGACAGGGACAGAGACAGAGACAGAGACAGAGACAGAGACAGGGACAGAGACAGAGACAGAGACACAGACAGAGACGGAGACAGAGACAGAGACAGAGACAGAGACAGAGACAGAGACAGAGACAGAGACAGAGACAGAGACAGAGACAGAGACAGGGACAGAGACAGAGACAGGGACAGAGACAGAGACAGAGACAGATACAGAGACAGCGACAGGGAAAGGGAGAGGGACAGGGACAGAGACAGAGGCAGAGACAGAGGCAGAGACAGAGACAGAGACAGAGACAGAGACGGAGACAAAGACCGAGACGGAGACAGAGGCAGAGACAGAGCCAGGGACAGAGACGGAGACAGAGGCAGAGGAAGAGACAGCGACAGAGACAGAGACAGAGACAGAGGCAGTGACAGAGGCAGAGACAGAGACAGAGACAGAGACAGAGACAGAGACAGAGACAGAGACAGAGACAGAGACAGAGACAGAGACAGAGACAGAGACGGAGATAGAGGCAGAGACAGAGACAGAGACAGAGACAGAGACAGAGACAGAGACAGGGACAGAGACAGAGACAGAGACAGGGACAGAGACAGAGACAGAGACAGAGACAGAGACAGAGACAGAGACAGAGACAGAGACAGAGGCAGGGCAGAGACAGAGGCAGAGACAGAGACAGAAACAGTGACAGAGACATAGACAGAGACAGAGACAGAGACAGAGACAGAGACAGAGACAGACACAGAGACAGAGACAGAGACAGAGGCAGAGACAGAGACAGAGACAGAGACAGAGACAGAGACAGAGACAGAGACAGAGACAGAGACAGAGGCAGGGCAGAGACAGAGGCAGAGACAGAGACAGATACGTAGACCGAGACAGAGACAGAGACAGAGACAGAGACAGAGACAGAGACAGAGACAGGGACAGAGACAGCGACAGAGACAGAGACAGAGACAGAGGCAGTGACAGAGACAGAGACAGAGACAGACACAGAGACAGAGACAGAGACAGAGGCAGAGACAGAGACAGAGACAGAGACAGAGACAGAGACAGAGACAGAGACAGAGACAGAGACAGAGGCAGGGCAGAGACAGAGGCAGAGACAGAGGCAGAGACAGAGACAGAAACAGTGACAGAGACATAGACAGAGACAGAGACAGAGACAGAGGCAGGGCAGAGACAGAGGCAGAGACAGAGACAGAAACAGTGACAGAGACATAGACAGAGACAGAGACAGAGACAGAGACAGAGACAGAGACGGAGACAGAGACAGAGGGAGAGACAGCGACAGAGACAGAGACAGAGACAGAGTCAGAGGCAGAGACAGAGACAGAGACAGAGACAGAGACAGAGACAGAGGCAGAGACAGAGACAGAGAGAGAGACGGAGACAGAGACAGAGACAGATACGCGGACAGAGACCGAGGCAGAAACAGAGACAGAGAGAGAGACAGGGACAGAGGCAGTGACAGAGACAGAGACAGAGACAGAGACAGAGACAGCGACAGGGACAGGGAGAGGGACAGGGACAGAGCCAGAGGCAGAGACAGAGGCAGAGACAGAGACAGAGACAGAGACGGAGACAAAGACCGAGACGGAGACAGAGACAGAGACAGAGACAGAGACAGAGACAGAGACAGAGACAGAGACAGAGACAGAGACAGAGACAGAGACAGAGACAGAGACAGAGACAGGGACAGAGACAGAGACAGAGACAGAGACAGAGACAGAGACAGAGACAGAGACAGAGACAGAGGCAGGGCAGAGACAGAGGCAGAGACAGAGACAGAAACAGTGACAGAGACATAGACAGAGACAGAGACAGAGACAGAGACAGAGACTGAGACTGAGACAGAGACAGAGACAGAGACAGAGACAGAGACAGAGACAGAGACAGAGACAGAGACAGATACAGAGAGAGAGACAGAGACACAGACAGAGACAGAGGTGCAGGAGACAAAGTCGGAGGCAGAGGTACATGAGGCAAAGACGGAGACAAGGACGGAGACAAAGACGGAGACAGAGACAGAGACGGGGACAGAGACAGAGACAGAGGCAGAGACAGAGACAGAGACTGAGACTGAGGCAGAGACAGAGACTGAGACAGAGTCAGAGACAGAGACAGAGGCATAGAGACATAGGCACGGAGGCAGGGATGCAGAGACAGAGACAAAGAGACCGAGTCAGAGACAGAAACAGAGACAGAGACGGAGACAGGGGCAGAGACAGAGAGAGAGACAGAGACAGAGGCAGTGACAGAGACAGAGACAGCGGCGGAGAGAAAGACCGAGACAGAGATAGAGACACAGACAGAGACAGAGACAGAGACAGAGACAGAGACAGAGACAGAGACAGAGACAGAGGCAGGGCAGAGACAGTGGCAGAGACAGAGACAGTGACAGAGACAGAGACAGGGACAGAGGCAGTGACAGAGACAGAGACAGAGACAGAGACAGAGACAGCGACAGGGACAGGGAGAGGGACAGGGACAGAGCCAGAGGCAGAGACAGAGGCAGAGACAGAGACAGAGACAGAGACGGAGACAAAGACCGAGACACAGACAGAGACGGAGACAGAGGCAGAGACAGAGCCAGGGACAGAAACGGAGACAGAGACAGAGGAAGAGACTGCGACAGAGACAGAGACAGAGACAGAGTCAGGGACAGAGACAGAGACAGAGACAGAGACAGAGACAGAGACAGAGACAGAGACAGAGACAGAGACAGAGACAGAGACAGAGGCAGGGCAGAGACAGAGGCAGAGACAGAGACAGAAACAGTGACAGAGACATAGACAGAGACAGAGACAGAGACAGAGACAGAGACAGAGACTGAGACTGAGACAGAGACAGAGACAGAGACAGAGACAGAGACAGAGACAGAGACAGGGACAGAGACAGAGACAGGGACAGAGACAGAGACAGAGACAGATACAGAGACAGCGACAGGGACAGGGAGAGGGACAGGGACAGAGACAGAGGCAGAGACAGAGGCAGAGACAGAGGCAGAGACAGAGACAGAGACAGAGACAGAGACGGAGACAAAGACCGAGACGGAGACAGAGACAGAGACAGAGACAGAGACAGAGACAGAGACAGGGACAGAGACAGAGACAGAGACAGAGACAGAGACAGGGACAGAGACAGAGACAGAGACACAGACAGAGACGGAGACAGAGACAGAGACAGAGACAGAGACAGAGACAGAGACAGAGACAGAGACAGAGACAGAGACAGAGACAGAGACAGAGACAGGGACAGAGACAGAGACAGGGACAGAGACAGAGACAGAGACAGATACAGAGACAGCGACAGGGACAGGGAGAGGGACAGGGACAGAGACAGAGGCAGAGACAGAGGCAGAGACAGAGACAGAGACAGAGACAGAGACGGAGACAAAGACCGAGACGGAGACAGAGGCAGAGACAGAGCCAGGGACAGAGACGAAGACAGAGGCAGAGGAAGAGACAGCGACAGAGACAGAGACAGAGACAGAGGCAGTGACAGAGGCAGAGACAGAGACAGAGACAGAGACAGAGACAGAGACAGAGACAGAGACAGAGACAGAGACAGAGACAGAGACAGAGACAGAGACGGAGATAGAGGCAGAGACAGAGACAGAGACAGAGACAGAGACAGAGACAGAGACAGGGACAGAGACAGAGACAGAGGCAGAGACAGAGACAGAGACGGAGACAGAGGCAGAGACAGAGCCAGGGACGGAGACAGAGACAGAGACAGAGGGAGAGACAGCGACAGAGACAGAGATAGAGATGAGACAGAGACAGAGACAGAGACAGAGACAGAGACAGAGACACAGACAGAGACAGAGACAGATACGTAGACCGAGACAGAGACAGAGACAGAGACAGAGACAGAGACAGAGACAGAGACAGGGACAGAGACAGCGACAGAGACAGAGACAGAGACAGAGGCAGTGACAGAGACAGAGACAGAGACAGACACAGAGACAGAGACAGAGACAGAGGCAGAGACAGAGACAGAGACAGAGACAGAGACAGAGACAGAGACAGAGACAGAGACAGAGACAGAGGCAGGGCAGAGACAGAGGCAGAGACAGAGGCAGAGACAGAGACAGAAACAGTGACAGAGACATAGACAGAGACAGAGACAGAGACAGAGGCAGGGCAGAGACAGAGACAGAGACAGAGACAGAGACAGAGACAGAGACAGAGACGGAGATAGAGGCAGAGACAGAGACAGAGACAGAGACAGAGACAGAAACAGTGACAGAGACATAGACAGAGACAGAGACAGAGACAGAGACAGAGACAGAGACGGAGACAGAGACAGAGGGAGAGACAGCGACAGAGACAGAGACAGAGACAGAGTCAGAGGCAGAGACAGAGACAGAGACAGAGACAGAGACAGAGACAGAGGCAGAGACAGAGACAGAGAGAGAGACGGAGACAGAGACAGAGACAGATACGCGGACAGAGACCGAGGCAGAAACAGAGACAGAGAGAGAGACAGGGACAGAGGCAGTGACAGAGACAGAGACAGAGACAGAGACAGAGACAGCGACAGGGACAGGGAGAGGGACAGGGACAGAGCCAGAGGCAGAGACAGAGGCAGAGACAGAGACAGAGACAGAGACGGAGACAAAGACCGAGACGGAGACAGAGACAGAGACAGAGACAGAGACAGAGACAGAGACAGAGACAGAGACAGAGACAGAGACAGAGACAGAGACAGAGACAGAGACAGAGACAGAGACAGGGACAGAGACAGAGACAGAGACAGAGACAGAGACAGAGACAGAGACAGAGACAGAGACAGAGGCAGGGCAGAGACAGAGGCAGAGACAGAGACAGAAACAGTGACAGAGACATAGACAGAGACAGAGACAGAGACAGAGACAGAGACTGAGACTGAGACAGAGACAGAGACAGAGACAGAGACAGAGACAGAGACAGAGACAGAGACAGAGACAGATACAGAGAGAGAGACAGAGACACAGACAGAGACAGAGGTGCAGGAGACAAAGTCGGAGGCAGAGGTACATGAGGCAAAGACGGAGACAAGGACGGAGACAAAGACGGAGACAGAGACAGAGACGGGGACAGAGACAGAGACAGAGGCAGAGACAGAGACAGAGACTGAGACTGAGACAGAGACAGAGACAGAGACAGAGACAGAGACAGAGACAGAGACAGAGACAGAGACAGAGACAGAGGCAGAGGCAGAGACAATGGCAGAGAGGGAGACAGAGACAGAGACAGATGCAGAGACAGAGACAGAGACAGAGACAGAGACAGAGACAGAGACAGAGACAGAGACAGAGACAGAGACAGAGACAGAGGCAGGGCAGAGACAGAGGCAGAGACAGAGACAGAAACAGTGACAGAGACATAGACAGAGACAGAGACAGAGACAGAGACAGAGACTGAGACTGAAACAGAGACAGAGACAGAGGCAGGGACAGAGACAGAGACACAGACAGAGACAGAGACAGAGACAGAGAGAGAGAGTCAGAGACAGAGACAGAGACAGAGGCAGAGACAGAGACAGATACGCGGACAGAGACAGAGGCAGAGACAGAGACAGAGAGAGAGACGGAGACAGAGACAGAGACTGAGACGGAGACAGAGACAGCGGCATAGACAGGGACGGAGACAGAGACAGAGTCACAGACAGAGACAGAGACAGAGACAGAGGCAGAGACGGAGACAGAGACAGAGGCAGAGGCAGAGACAATGGCAGAGAGGGAGACAGAGACAGAGACAGATGCAGATACAGACACAGAGACGGAGGCAGAGATAGAGACACAGACAGAGACAGAGACTGAGACAGAGTCAGAGACAGAGACAGAGGCATAGAGACATAGGCACGGAGGCAGGGATGCAGAGACAGAGACAAAGAGACCGAGTCAGAGACAGAAACAGAGACAGAGACGGAGACAGGGGCAGAGACAGAGAGAGAGACAGAGACAGAGGCAGTGACAGAGACAGAGACAGCGGCGGAGAGAAAGACCGAGACAGAGATAGAGACACAGACAGAGACAGAGACAGAGACAGAGACAGAGACAGAGACAGAGACAGAGACAGAGGCAGGGCAGAGACAGTGGCAGAGACAGAGACAGTGACAGAGACAGAGACAGGGACAGAGGCAGTGACAGAGACAGAGACAGAGACAGAGACAGAGACAGCGACAGGGACAGGGAGAGGGACAGGGACAGAGCCAGAGGCAGAGACAGAGGCAGAGACAGAGACAGAGACAGAGACGGAGACAAAGACCGAGACACAGACAGAGACGGAGACAGAGGCAGAGACAGAGCCAGGGACAGAAACGGAGACAGAGACAGAGGAAGAGACTGCGACAGAGACAGAGACAGAGACAGAGTCAGGGACAGAGACAGAGACAGAGACAGAGACAGAGATAGAGACACAGACAGAGACAGAGACAGAGACAGAGACAGAGACAGAGACAGAGACAGAGACAGAGGCAGGGCAGAGACAGTGGCAGAGACAGAGACAGTGACAGAGACAGAGACAGGGACAGAGGCAGTGACAGAGACAGAGACAGAGACAGAGACAGAGACAGCGACAGGGACAGGGAGAGGGACAGAGACAGAGACAGAGACAGAGGCAGGGCAGAGACAGAGGCAGAGACAGAGACAGAAACAGTGACAGAGACATAGACAGAGACAGAGACAGAGACAGAGACAGAGACTGAGACTGAGACAGAGACAGAGACAGAGACAGAGACAGAGACAGAGACAGAGACAGGGACAGAGACAGAGACAGGGACAGAGACAGAGACAGAGACAGATACAGAGACAGCGACAGGGACAGGGAGAGGGACAGGGACAGAGACAGAGGCAGAGACAGAGGCAGAGACAGAGGCAGAGACAGAGACAGAGACAGAGACAGAGACGGAGACAAAGACCGAGACGGAGACAGAGACAGAGACAGAGACAGAGACAGAGACAGAGACAGGGACAGAGACAGAGACAGAGACAGAGACAGAGACAGGGACAGAGACAGAGACGGAGACACAGACAGAGACGGAGACAGAGACAGAGACAGAGACAGAGACAGAGACAGAGACAGAGACAGAGACAGAGACAGAGACAGAGACAGAGACAGGGACAGAGACAGAGACAGGGACAGAGACAGAGACAGAGACAGATACAGAGACAGCGACAGGGACAGGGAGAGGGACAGGGACAGAGACAGAGGCAGAGACAGAGGCAGAGACAGAGACAGAGACAGAGACAGAGACGGAGACAAAGACCGAGACGGAGACAGAGGCAGAGACAGAGCCAGGGACAGAGACGGAGACAGAGGCAGAGGAAGAGACAGCGACAGAGACAGAGACAGAGACAGAGGCAGTGACAGAGGCAGAGACAGAGACAGAGACAGAGACAGAGACAGAGACAGAGACAGAGACAGAGACAGAGACAGAGACAGAGACAGAGACAGAGACGGAGATAGAGGCAGAGACAGAGACAGAGACAGAGACAGAGACAGAGACAGAGACAGGGACAGAGACAGAGACAGAGGCAGAGACAGAGACAGAGACGGAGACAGAGGCAGAGACAGAGCCAGGGACGGAGACAGAGACAGAGACAGAGGGAGAGACAGCGACAGAGACAGAGATAGAGATGAGACAGAGACAGAGACAGAGACAGAGACAGAGACAGAGACACAGACAGAGACAGAGACAGATACGTAGACCGAGACAGAGACAGAGACAGAGACAGAGACAGAGACAGAGACAGAGACAGGGACAGAGACAGCGACAGAGACAGAGACAGAGACAGAGGCAGTGACAGAGACAGAGACAGAGACAGACACAGAGACAGAGACAGAGACAGAGGCAGAGACAGAGACAGAGACAGAGACAGAGACAGAGACAGAGACAGAGACAGAGACAGAGACAGAGGCAGGGCAGAGACAGAGGCAGAGACAGAGGCAGAGACAGAGACAGAAACAGTGACAGAGACATAGACAGAGACAGAGACAGAGACAGAGGCAGGGCAGAGACAGAGGCAGAGACAGAGACAGAAACAGTGACAGAGACATAGACAGAGACAGAGACAGAGACAGAGACAGAGACAGAGACGGAGACAGAGACAGAGGGAGAGACAGCGACAGAGACAGAGACAGAGACAGAGTCAGAGGCAGAGACAGAGACAGAGACAGAGACAGAGACAGAGACAGAGGCAGAGACAGAGACAGAGAGAGAGACGGAGACAGAGACAGAGACAGATACGCGGACAGAGACCGAGGCAGAAACAGAGACAGAGAGAGAGACAGGGACAGAGGCAGTGACAGAGACAGAGACAGAGACAGAGACAGAGACAGCGACAGGGACAGGGAGAGGGACAGGGACAGAGCCAGAGGCAGAGACAGAGGCAGAGACAGAGACAGAGACAGAGACGGAGACAAAGACCGAGACGGAGACAGAGACAGAGACAGAGACAGAGACAGAGACAGAGACAGAGACAGAGACAGAGACAGAGACAGAGACAGAGACAGAGACAGAGACAGAGACAGGGACAGAGACAGAGACAGGGACAGAGACAGAGACAGAGACAGCTACAGAGACAGCGACAGGGACAGGGAGAGGGACAGGGACAGAGACAGAGGCAGAGACAGAGGCAGAGACAGAGACAGAGACAGAGACAGAGACGGAGACAAAGACCGAGACGGAGACAGAGGCAGAGACAGAGCCAGGGACAGAGACGGAGACAGAGACAGAGGAAGAGACAGCGAAAGAGACAGAGACAGAGACAGAGGCAGTGACTGAGACTGAGACAGAGACAGAGACAGAGACAGAGACAGAGACAGAGACAGAGACAGAGACAGAGACAGAGACAAAGACAGAGACAGGGACAGAGACAGAGACAGGGACAGAGACAGAGACAGAGACAGAGACAGAGACAGAGACAGAGACAGAGACAGTGACAGAGACAGAGACAGAGACAGAGAGAAAGACCGAGACAGACGCAAAGACTGAGACAGAGGCAGAGAGAGAGACAGAGACAGAGACAGAGGTTTAGACAGAGACAGAGACAGAGACTGAGACAGAGACTGAGACAGCGACAGAGACAGAGACAGCGACAGAGACAGAGACAGAAACAGAGACGGAGACAAAGACCGAGACAGAGGCAGAGACACAGACAGAGACAGAGACAGAGACAGAGACAGAGGCAGGGCAGAGACAGAGGCAGAGACAGAGACAGAAACAGTGACAGAGACATAGACAGAGACAGAGACAGGGACAGAGACAGAGACAGGGACAGAGACAGAGACAGGGACAGAGACAGAGACAGAGACAGATACAGAGACAGCGACAGGGACAGGGAGAGGGACAGGGACAGAGACAGAGGCAGAGACAGAGGCAGAGACAGAGACAGAGACAGAGACAGAGACGGAGACAAAGACCGAGACGGAGACAGAGGCAGAGACAGAGCCAGGGACAGAGACGGAGACAGAGACAGAGGAAGAGACAGCGACAGAGACAGAGACAGAGACAGAGACAGAGACAGATACAGAGACAGCGACAGGGACAGGGAGAGGGACAGGGACAGAGACAGAGGCAGAGACAGAGGCAGAGACAGAGACAGAGACGGAGACAGAGGCAGAGACAGAGACAGGGACAGAGACAGAGACAGGGACAGAGACAGAGACAGAGACAGATACAGAGACAGCGACAGGGACAGGGAGAGGGACAGGGACAGAGACAGAGGCAGAGACAGAGGCAGAGACAGATACAGAGACAGAGACAGAGACGGAGACAAAGACCGAGACGGAGACAGAGGCAGAGACAGAGCCAGGGACAGAGACGGAGACAGAGACAGAGGAAGAGACAGCGACAGAGACAGAGACAGAGACAGAGGCAGTGACAGAGACAGAGACAGAGACAGAGACAGAGACAGAGACAGAGACAGAGACAGAGACAGAGACAGAGACAGAGACAGAGACAGAGACAGAGACAGAGACAGAGACAGAGACAGAGACAGAGACAGAGACAGAGACAGAGACAGAGACAGAGACAGAGACAGAGACGGAGATAGAGGCAGAGACAGAGACAGAGACAGAGACAGAGACAGAGACAGGGACAGAGACAGAGACAGAGACAGAGACAGAGACAGAGACAGCGACAGAGACAGAGACAGCGACAGAGACAGAGACAGAAACAGAGACGGAGACAAAGGCCGAGACAGAGGCAGAGACACAGACAGAGACGGAGACAGAGACAGAGACAGAGGCAGGGCAGAGACAGAGGCAGAGACAGAGACAGAAACAGTGACAGAGACATAGACAGAGACAGAGACAGAGACAGAGACAGAGACTGAGACTGAGACAGAGACAGAGACAGAGACAGAGACAGAGACAGAGACAGAGACAGAGACAGAGACAGAGACAGAGACAGAGACAGAGACAGGGACAGAGACAGAGACAGAGACAGAGACAGAGACAGAGACAGAGACGGAGACAGTGACAGAGACAGAGACAGAGACAGAGACAGAGACGCAAAGACTGAGACAGAGGCAGAGAGAGAGACAGAGACAGAGACAGAGGCATAGACAGAGACAGAGACAGAGACAGAGACAGAGACAGAGACAGAGACAGAGACAGAGACAGAGAGAGAGACAGAGACAGAGACAGAGGCATAGACAGAGACAGAGACAGAGACAGAGACAGAGACAGAGACAGAGACAGAGACAGAGACAGAGACAGAGACAGAGACAGAGACAGAGACAGAGACAGAGACAGAGACAGAGACAGAGACAGAGACAGAGACAGACACGGAGACAGAGACAGAGACAGAGGTAGAGACTGAGACTGAAACAGAGACAGAGACAGAGGCAGGGACAGAGACAGAGACAGAGACAGAGACAGAGACAGAGACAGAGACAGAGACAGAGACAGTGACAGAGACGGAGACAGAAACAGAGACAGAGACAGAGACAGAGACAGAGGCAGAGCCAGGGACAGAGACAGAGACAGAGACAGAGACAGAGACAGAGACAGCGACAGGGACAGGGAGAGGGACAGGGACAGAGACAGAGGCAGAGACAGAGGCAGAGACAGAGACAGAGACAGAGACAGAGACAGAGACAGAGACAGAGACAGAGACAGAGACAGAGACAGAGACAGAGACAGAGACAGAGACAGAGACAGAGACAGAGACAGAGACAGAGACAGAGGCAGGGCAGAGACAGAGGCAGAGACAGAGACAGAAACAGTGACAGAGACATAGACAGAGACAGAGACAGAGACAGAGACAGAGACTGAGACTGAGACAGAGACAGAGACAGAGACATAGACAGAGACAGAGACAGAGACAGAGACAGAGACAGAGACAGATACAGAGAGAGAGACAGAGACACAGACAGAGACAGAGGTGCAGGAGACAAAGTCGGAGGCAGAGGTACATGAGGCAAAGACGGAGACAAGGACGGAGACAAAGACGGAGACAGAGACAGAGACGGGGACAGAGACAGAGACAGAGGCAGAGACAGAGACAGAGACTGAGACTGAGACAGAGACAGAGACAGAGACAGAGACAGAGACAGAGACAGAGACAGAGACAGAGACAGAGACAGAGACAGAGGCAGAGGCAGAGACAATGGCAGAGAGGGAGACAGAGACAGAGACAGATGCAGAGACAGAGACAGAGACAGAGACAGAGACAGAGACAGAGACAGAGACAGAGACAGAGACAGAGACAGAGACAGAGGCAGGGCAGAGACAGAGGCAGAGACAGAGACAGAAACAGTGACAGAGACATAGACAGAGACAGAGACAGAGACAGAGACAGAGACTGAGACTGAGACAGAGACAGAGACAGAGACAGAGACAGAGACAGAGACAGAGACAGAGACAGAGACAGATACAGAGAGAGAGACAGAGACACAGACAGAGACAGAGGTGCAGGAGACAAAGTCGGAGGCAGAGGTACATGAGGCAAAGACGGAGACAAGGACGGAGACAAAGACGGAGACAGAGACAGAGACGGGGACAGAGACAGAGACAGAGGCAGAGACAGAGACAGAGACTGAGACTGAGACAGAGACAGAGACAGAGACAGAGACAGAGACAGAGACAGAGACAGAGACAGAGACAGAGACAGAGACAGAGGCAGAGGCAGAGACAATGGCAGAGAGGGAGACAGAGACAGAGACAGATGCAGAGACAGAGACAGAGACAGAGACAGAGACAGAGACAGAGACAGAGACAGAGACAGAGACAGAGACAGAGACAGAGGCAGGGCAGAGACAGAGGCAGAGACAGAGACAGAAACAGTGACAGAGACATAGACAGAGACAGAGACAGAGACAGAGACAGAGACTGAGACTGAAACAGAGACAGAGACAGAGGCAGGGACAGAGACAGAGACACAGACAGAGACAGAGACAGAGACAGAGAGAGAGAGTCAGAGACAGAGACAGAGACAGAGGCAGAGACAGAGACAGATACGCGGACAGAGACAGAGGCAGAGACAGAGACAGAGAGAGAGACGGAGACAGAGACAGAGACTGAGACGGAGACAGAGACAGCGGCATAGACAGGGACGGAGACAGAGACAGAGTCACAGACAGAGACAGAGACAGAGACAGAGGCAGAGACGGAGACAGAGACAGAGGCAGAGGCAGAGACAATGGCAGAGGGGGAGACAGAGACAGAGACAGATGCAGATACAGACACAGAGACGGAGGCAGAGATAGAGACACAGACAGAGACAGAGACTGAGACAGAGTCAGAGACAGAGACAGAGGCATAGAGACATAGGCACGGAGGCAGGGATGCAGAGACAGAGACAAAGAGACCGAGTCAGAGACAGAAACAGAGACAGAGACGGAGACAGGGGCAGAGACAGAGAGAGAGACAGAGACAGAGGCAGTGACAGAGACAGAGACAGCGACGGAGAGAAAGACCGAGACAGAGATAGAGACACAGACAGAGACAGAGACAGAGACAGAGACAGAGACAGAGACAGAGACAGAGACAGAGACAGAGGCAGGGCAGAGACAGAGGCAGAGACAGAGACAGTGACAGAGACAGAGACAGGGACAGAGGCAGTGACAGAGACAGAGACAGAGACAGAGACAGAAACAGTGACAGAGACATAGACAGAGACAGAGACAGAGACAGAGACAGAGACTGAGACTGAGACAGAGACAGAGACAGAGACAGAGACAGAGACAGAGACAGAGACAGGGACAGAGACAGAGACAGGGACAGAGACAGAGACAGAGACAGAGACAGATACAGAGACAGCGACAGGGACAGGGAGAGGGACAGGGACAGAGACAGAGGCAGAGACAGAGGCAGAGACAGAGGCAGAGACAGAGACAGAGACAGAGACAGAGACGGAGACAAAGACCGAGACGGAGACAGAGACAGAGACAGAGACAGAGACAGAGACAGAGACAGAGACAGAGACAGAGACAGAGACAGAGACAGAGACAGAGACAGAGACAGAGACAGAGACAGAGACAGAGACAGAGACAGAGACAGAGACAGAGACAGAGACAGAGACGGAGATAGAGGCAGAGACAGAGACAGAGACAGAGACAGAGACAGAGACAGGGACAGAGACAGAGACAGAGACAGAGACAGAGACAGAGACAGCGACAGAGACAGAGACAGCGACAGAGACAGAGACAGAAACAGAGACGGAGACAAAGGCCGAGACAGAGGCAGAGACACAGACAGAGACGGAGACAGAGACAGAGACAGAGGCAGGGCAGAGACAGAGGCAGAGACAGAGACAGAAACAGTGACAGAGACATAGACAGAGACAGAGACAGAGACAGAGACAGAGACTGAGACTGAGACAGAGACAGAGACAGAGACAGAGACAGAGACAGAGACAGAGACAGAGACAGAGACAGAGACAGAGACAGAGACAGGGACAGAGACAGAGACAGAGACAGAGACAGAGACAGAGACAGAGACGGAGACAGTGACAGAGACAGAGACAGAGACAGAGACAGAGACGCAAAGACTGAGACAGAGGCAGAGAGAGAGACAGAGACAGAGACAGAGGCATAGACAGAGACAGAGACAGAGACAGAGACAGAGACAGAGACAGAGACAGAGACAGAGACAGAGACAGAGAGAGAGACAGAGACAGAGACAGAGGCATAGACAGAGACAGAGACAGAGACAGAGACAGAGACAGAGACAGAGACAGAGACAGAGACAGAGACAGAGACAGAGACAGAGACAGAGACAGAGACAGAGACAGAGACAGAGACAGAGACAGAGACAGAGACAGACACGGAGACAGAGACAGAGACAGAGGTAGAGACTGAGACTGAAACAGAGACAGAGACAGAGGCAGGGACAGAGACAGAGACAGAGACAGAGACAGAGACAGAGACAGAGACAGAGACAGAGACAGTGACAGAGACGGAGACAGAAACAGAGACAGAGACAGAGACAGAGACAGAGGCAGAGCCAGGGACAGAGACAGAGACAGAGACAGAGACAGAGACAGCGACAGGGACAGGGAGAGGGACAGGGACAGAGACAGAGGCAGAGACAGAGGCAGAGACAGAGACAGAGACAGAGACAGAGACAGAGACAGAGACAGAGACAGAGACAGAGACAGAGACAGAGACAGAGACAGAGACAGAGACAGAGACAGAGACAGAGACAGAGACAGAGACAGAGGCAGGGCAGAGACAGAGGCAGAGACAGAGACAGAAACAGTGACAGAGACATAGACAGAGACAGAGACAGAGACAGAGACAGAGACTGAGACTGAGACAGAGACAGAGACAGAGACATAGACAGAGACAGAGGCAGAGACAGAGACAGAGACAGAGACAGATACAGAGAGAGAGACAGAGACACAGACAGAGACAGAGGTGCAGGAGACAAAGTCGGAGGCAGAGGTACATGAGGCAAAGACGGAGACAAGGACGGAGACAAAGACGGAGACAGAGACAGAGACGGGGACAGAGACAGAGACAGAGGCTGAGACAGAGACAGAGACTGAGACTGAGACAGAGACAGAGACAGAGACAGAGACAGAGACAGAGACAGAGACAGAGACAGAGACAGAGACAGAGGCAGAGGCAGAGACAATGGCAGAGAGGGAGACAGAGACAGAGACAGATGCAGAGACAGAGACAGAGACAGAGACAGAGACAGAGACAGAGACAGAGACAGAGACAGAGACAGAGACAGAGACAGAGACAGAGGCAGGGCAGAGACAGAGGCAGAGACAGAGACAGAAACAGTGACAGAGACATAGACAGAGACAGAGACAGAGACAGAGACAGAGACTGAGACTGAGACAGAGACAGAGACAGAGACAGAGACAGAGACAGAGACAGAGACAGAGACAGAGACAGATACAGAGAGAGAGACAGAGACACAGACAGAGACAGAGGTGCAGGAGACAAAGTCGGAGGCAGAGGTACATGAGGCAAAGACGGAGACAAGGACGGAGACAAAGACGGAGACAGAGACAGAGACGGGGACAGAGACAGAGACAGAGGCAGAGACAGAGACAGAGACTGAGACTGAGACAGAGACAGAGACAGAGACAGAGACAGAGACAGAGACAGAGACAGAGACAGAGACAGAGACAGAGACAGAGGCAGAGGCAGAGACAATGGCAGAGAGGGAGACAGAGACAGAGACAGATGCAGAGACAGAGACAGAGACAGAGACAGAGACAGAGACAGAGACAGAGACAGAGACAGAGACAGAGACAGAGACAGAGACAGAGGCAGGGCAGAGACAGAGGCAGAGACAGAGACAGAAACAGTGACAGAGACATAGACAGAGACAGAGACAGAGACAGAGACAGAGACTGAGACTGAAACAGAGACAGAGACAGAGGCAGGGACAGAGACAGAGACACAGACAGAGACAGAGACAGAGACAGAGACAGAGAGAGAGAGTCAGAGACAGAGACAGAGACAGAGGCAGAGACAGAGACAGATACGCGGACAGAGACAGAGGCAGAGACAGAGACAGAGAGAGAGACGGAGACAGAGACAGAGACTGAGACGGAGACAGAGACAGCGGCATAGACAGGGACGGAGACAGAGACAGAGTCACAGACAGAGACAGAGACAGAGACAGAGGCAGAGACGGAGACAGAGACAGAGGCAGAGGCAGAGACAATGGCAGAGAGGGAGACAGAGACAGAGACAGATGCAGATACAGACACAGAGACGGAGGCAGAGATAGAGACACAGACAGAGACAGAGACTGAGACAGAGTCAGAGACAGAGACAGAGGCATAGAGACATAGGCACGGAGGCAGGGATGCAGAGACAGAGACAAAGAGACCGAGTCAGAGACAGAAACAGAGACAGAGACGGAGACAGGGGCAGAGACAGAGAGAGAGACAGAGACAGAGGCAGTGACAGAGACAGAGACAGCGACGGAGAGAAAGACCGAGACAGAGATAGAGACACAGACAGAGACAGAGACAGAGACAGAGACAGAGACAGAGACAGAGACAGAGACAGAGACAGAGGCAGGGCAGAGACAGAGGCAGAGACAGAGACAGTGACAGAGACAGAGACAGGGACAGAGGCAGTGACAGAGACAGAGACAGAGACAGAGACAGAGACAGCGACAGGGACAGGGAGAGGGACAGGGACAGAGCCAGAGGCAGAGACAGAGGCAGAGACAGAGACAGAGACAGAGACGGAGACAAAGACCGAGACACAGACAGAGACGGAGACAGAGGCAGAGACAGAGCCAGGGACAGAAACGGAGACAGAGACAGAGGAAGAGACTGCGACAGAGACAGAGACAGAGACAGAGTCAGGGACAGAGACAGAGACAGAGACAGAGACAGAGACAGAGACAGAGACAGAGACAGAGACAGAGACAGAGACAGAGACAGAGACAGAGACAGAGGCAGGGCAGAGACAGAGGCAGAGACAGAGACAGAAACAGTGACAGAGACATAGACAGAGACAGAGACAGAGACAGAGACAGAGACTGAGACTGAGACAGAGACAGAGACAGAGACAGAGACAGAGACAGAGACAGAGACAGGGACAGAGACAGAGACAGGGACAGAGACAGAGACAGAGACAGAGACAGATACAGAGACAGCGACAGGGACAGGGAGAGGGACAGGGACAGAGACAGAGGCAGAGACAGAGGCAGAGACAGAGGCAGAGACAGAGACAGAGACAGAGACAGAGACGGAGACAAAGACCGAGACGGAGACAGAGACAGAGACAGAGACAGAGACAGAGACAGAGACAGAGACAGGGACAGAGACAGAGACAGAGACAGAGACAGAGACAGGGACAGAGACAGAGACAGAGACACAGACAGAGACGGAGACAGAGACAGAGACAGAGACAGAGACAGAGACAGAGACAGAGACAGAGACAGAGACAGAGACAGAGACAGGGACAGAGACAGAGACAGGGACAGAGACAGAGACAGAGACAGATACAGAGACAGCGACAGGGACAGGGAGAGGGACAGGGACAGAGACAGAGGCAGAGACAGAGGCAGAGACAGAGACAGAGACAGAGACAGAGACGGAGACAAAGACCGAGACGGAGACAGAGGCAGAGACAGAGCCAGGGACGGAGACGGAGACAGAGGCAGAGGAAGAGACAGCGACAGAGACAGAGACAGAGACAGAGGCAGTGACAGAGGCAGAGACAGAGACAGAGACAGAGACAGAGACAGAGACAGAGACAGAGACAGAGACAGAGACAGAGACAGAGACAGAGACAGAGACGGAGATAGAGGCAGAGACAGAGACAGAGACAGAGACAGAGACAGAGACAGAGACAGGGACAGAGACAGAGACAGAGGCAGAGACAGAGACAGAGACGGAGACAGAGGCAGAGACAGAGCCAGGGACGGAGACAGAGACAGAGACAGAGGGAGAGACAGCGACAGAGACAGAGATAGAGATGAGACAGAGACAGAGACAGAGACAGAGACAGAGACAGAGACACAGACAGAGACAGAGACAGATACGTAGACCGAGACAGAGACAGAGACAGAGACAGAGACAGAGACAGAGACAGAGACAGAGACAGGGACAGAGACAGCGACAGAGACAGAGACAGAGGCAGAGACAGAGACAGAGACAGAGACAGAGACAGAGACAGAGACAGAGACAGAGACAGAGACAGAGACAGAGGCAGGGCAGAGACAGAGGCAGAGACAGAGACAGAAACAGTGACAGAGACAGAGACAGAGACAGAGACAGAGACAGAGACAGAGACAGAGACAGAGACAGGGACAGAGACAGAGACAGAGACAGAGACAGAGACAGAGACAGCGACAGAGACAGAGACAGAGACAGAGACAGAGACAGAGACAGAGACGGAGATAGAGGCAGAGACAGAGACAGAGACGGAGACAGAGGCAGAGACAGAGCCAGGGACGGAGACAGAGACAGAGACAGAGGGACAGACAGCGACAGAGACAGAGATAGAGATGAGACAGAGACAGAGACAGAGACAGAGACAGAGACAGAGACACAGACAGAGACAGAGACAGATACGTAGACCGAGACAGAGACAGAGACAGAGACAGAGACAGTGACAGAGACGGAGACAGAGACAGAGGGAGAGACAGCGACAGAGAGAGAGACAGTGACAGAGACGGAGACAGAGACAGAGGGAGAGACAGCGACAGAGAGAGAGACGGAGACAGAGACAGAGACAGATACAGAGACAGAGACAGAGACAGAGACAGAGACAGAGACAGAGACAGAGACAGGGACAGAGACAGAGACAGACACAAAGACAGAGACGGAGACAGAGACAGAGACAGACACGGAGACAGAGACAGAGACAGAGGTAGAGACTGAGACTGAAACAGAGACAGAGACAGAGGCAGAGACAGAGACAGAGACAGAGACAGAGACAGAGACAGAGACAGAGACAGAGACAGAGACAGAGACAGAGACAGAGACAGAGACAGAGACAGAGACAGAGACAGAGACAGAGACAGAGACAGAGACAGAGACAGAGACAGAGACAGAGACAGAGACAGAGACAGAGACAGAGGCAGAGACAGAGACAGAGACAGAGACAGAGACAGAGACAGAGGCAGGGCAGAGACAGAGGCAGAGACAGAGACAGAAACAGTGACAGAGACTTAGACAGAGACAGAGACAGAGACAGAGACAGAGACTGAGACTGAGACAGAGACAGAGACAGAGACAGAGACAGAGACAGAGACAGAGACAGAGACAGAGACAGATACAGAGAGAGAGACAGAGACACAGACAGAGACAGAGGTGCAGGAGACAAAGTCGGAGGCAGAGGTACATGAGGCAAAGACGGAGACGAGGACGGAGACAAAGACGGAGACAGAGACAGAGACGGGGACAGAGACAGAGACAGAGGCAGAGACAGAGACACAGACCGAGGAAGACACAGAGACAGATACAGAGAGAGAGACAGAGACACAGACAGAGACAGAGACAGAGACAGAGAGAGAGAGTCAGAGACAGAGACAGAGACAGAGACAGAGACAGAGACAGATACGCGGACAGAGACAGAGGCAGAGACAGAGACAGAGAGAGAGACGGAGACAGAGACAGAGACTGAGACGGAGACAGAGACAGCGGCATAGACAGGGACGGAGACAGAGACAGAGACACAGACAGAGACAGAGACAGAGACAGAGACAGAGACGGAGACAGAGACAGAGGCAGAGACAGAGGCAGAGACAGAGACAGAGACACAGACAGAGACAGAGACAGAGAGAGAGACAGAGACAGAGACGGAGACAGATACAGAGACAGAGGCATAGACAGAGACGGAGACAGAGTCAGCGACAGGGAAAGGAGAGGGACAGGGACAGAGACAGAAACAGAGACGGAGACAAAGACCGAGACAGAGGCAGAGACACAGACAGAGACAGAGACAGAGACAGAGACAGAGACGGAGACAAAGACCGAGACAGAGGCAGAGACAATGGCAGAGAGGGAGACAGAGACAGAGACAGATGCAGATACAGGCACAGAGACGGAGGCAGAGATAGAGACACAGACAGAGACCGAGACTGAGACAGAGTCAGAGACAGAGACAGAGACATAGAGACATAGGCACGGAGGCAGGGATGCAGAGACAGAGACAAAGAGACCGAGTCAGAGACAGAAACAGAGACAGAGACGGAGACAGGGGCAGAGACAGAGAGAGAGACAGAGACAGAGGCAGTGACAGAGACAGAGACAGAGACGGAGAGAAAGACCGAGACAGAGATAGAGACGGAGACAGACGCAGAGACAGAGCCAGGGACAGAGACGGAGACAGAGACAGAGGAAGAGACAGCGAGAGAGACAGAGACAGAGACAGAGAGTGAGACGGAGACAGAGACAGAGACTGAGACTGAGACGGAGACAGAGACAGCGGCAGAGACAGGGACGGAGACAGAGACAGAGACACAGACAGAGACAGAGACAGAGACAGAGACAGAGACAGAGACAGAGACAGAGACAGAGACAGAGACAGAGACAGAGACAGAGACAGAGACAGAGACAGAGACAGAGACAGAGACAGAGACAGAGACAGAGACAGAGACAGAGACAGAGACAGAGACAGAGAAAGATACGCGGACAGAGACGGAGACAAAGACCGAGACAGAGACAGAGACGGAGACAGAGGCAGAGACAGAGCCAGGGACAGAGACAGAGACAGAGACAGAGACAGAGACAGAGACAGAGACAGAGACAGAGTCAGAGACAGAGACAGAAACAGAGACAGAGACAGATACGCGGACAGAGACAGAGGCAGAGACAGAGACAGAGAGAGAGACGGAGACAGAGACAGAGGGAGAGACAGAGCCAGGGACAGAGACAGAGACAGAGACAGAGACAGAGACAGAGACAGAGACAGAGACGGAGACAGAGACAGAGACAGAGACGGAGACAGAGACAGAGACAGAGACAGAGGCAGGGCAGAGACAGAGGCAGAGACAGAGACAGAAACAGTGACAGAGACTTAGACAGAGACAGAGACAGAGACAGAGACAGAGACAGAGACAGAGACAGATACAGAGAGAGAGACAGAGACACAGACAGAGACAGAGGTGCAGGAGACAAAGTCGGAGGCAGAGGTACATGAGGCAAAGACGGAGACGAGGACGGAGACAAAGACGGAGACAGAGACAGAGACGGGGACAGAGACAGAGACAGAGGCAGAGACAGAGACACAGACCGAGGAAGACACAGAGACAGATACAGAGAGAGAGACAGAGACACAGACAGAGACAGAGACAGAGACAGAGAGAGAGAGTCAGAGACAGAGACAGAGACAGAGACAGAGACAGAGACAGATACGCGGACAGAGACAGAGGCAGAGACAGAGACAGAGAGAGAGACGGAGACAGAGACAGAGACTGAGACGGAGACAGAGACAGCGGCATAGACAGGGACGGAGACAGAGACAGAGACACAGACAGAGACAGAGACAGAGACAGAGACAGAGACGGAGACAGAGACAGAGGCAGAGACAGAGGCAGAGACAGAGACAGAGACACAGACAGAGACAGAGACAGAGAGAGAGACAGAGACAGAGACGGAGACAGATACAGAGACAGAGGCATAGACAGAGACGGAGACAGAGTCAGCGACAGGGAAAGGAGAGGGACAGGGACAGAGACAGAAACAGAGACGGAGACAAAGACCGAGACAGAGGCAGAGACACAGACAGAGACAGAGACAGAGACAGAGACAGAGACGGAGACAAAGACCGAGACAGAGGCAGAGACAATGGCAGAGAGGGAGACAGAGACAGAGACAGATGCAGATACAGGCACAGAGACGGAGGCAGAGATAGAGACACAGACAGAGACCGAGACTGAGACAGAGTCAGAGACAGAGACAGAGACATAGAGACATAGGCACGGAGGCAGGGATGCAGAGACAGAGACAAAGAGACCGAGTCAGAGACAGAAACAGAGACAGAGACGGAGACAGGGGCAGAGACAGAGAGAGAGACAGAGACAGAGGCAGTGACAGAGACAGAGACAGAGACGGAGAGAAAGACCGAGACAGAGATAGAGACGGAGACAGACGCAGAGACAGAGCCAGGGACAGAGACGGAGACAGAGACAGAGGAAGAGACAGCGAGAGAGACAGAGACAGAGACAGAGAGTGAGACGGAGACAGAGACAGAGACTGAGACTGAGACGGAGACAGAGACAGCGGCAGAGACAGGGACGGAGACAGAGACAGAGACACAGACAGAGACAGAGACAGAGACAGAGACAGAGACAGAGACAGAGACAGAGACAGAGACAGAGACAGAGACAGAGACAGAGACAGAGACAGAGACAGAGACAGAGACAGAGACAGAGACAGAGACAGAGACAGAGAAAGATACGCGGACAGAGACGGAGACAAAGACCGAGACAGAGACAGAGACGGAGACAGAGGCAGAGACAGAGCCAGGGACAGAGACAGAGACAGAGACAGAGACAGAGACAGAGACAGAGACAGAGACAGAGACAGAGTCAGAGACAGAGACAGAAACAGAGACAGAGACAGATACGCGGACAGAGACAGAGGCAGAGACAGAGACAGAGAGAGAGACGGAGACAGAGACAGAGGGAGAGACAGAGCCAGGGACAGAGACAGAGACAGAGACAGAGACAGAGACAGAGACAGAGACAGAGACAGAGACGGAGACAGAGACAGAGACAGAGACGGAGACAGAGACAGAGACAGAGACAGAGACAGAGACAGAGACAGAGACAGAGACAGAGACAGAGACAGAGACAGAGACAGAGACAGCGACAGGGACAGGGAGAGGGACAGGGACAGAGCCAGAGGCAGAGACAGAGGCAGAGACAGAGACAGAGACAGAGACGGAGACAAAGACCGAGACACAGACAGAGACGGAGACAGAGGCAGAGACAGAGCCAGGGATAGAAACGGAGACAGAGACAGAGGAAGAGACTGCGACAGAGACAGAGACAGAGACCGAGACAGGGACAGAGACAGAGACAGAGACAGAGACAGAGACAGAGACAGAGACAGAGACAGAGACAGAGACAGAGACAGAGACAGAGACAGAGACAGAGACAGAGACAGAGACAGAGACAGAGACAGAGACAGAGACAGAGACAGAGACAGAGACAGAGACAGAGACAGAGGCAGGGCAGAGACAGAGGCAGAGACAGAGACACAGACCGAGGAAGACACAGAGACAGATACAGAGAGAGAGACAGAGACACAGACAGAGACAGAGACAGAGACAGAGACAGAGAGAGAGAGTCAGAGACAGAGACAGAGACAGAGACAGAGACAGAGACAGATACGCGGACAGAGACAGAGGCAGAGACAGAGACAGAGAGAGAGACGGAGACAGAGACAGAGACTGAGACGGAGACAGAGACAGCGGCATAGACAGGGACGGAGACAGAGACAGAGACACAGACAGAGACAGAGACAGAGACAGAGACAGAGACGGAGACAGAGACAGAGGCAGAGACAGAGACAGAGACAGAGACAGAGACACAGACAGAGACAGAGACAGAGACAGAGACAGAGAGAGAGACAGAGACAGAGACGGAGACAGATACAGAGACAGAGGCATAGACAGAGACGGAGACAGAGTCAGCGACAGGGACAAGGAGAGGGACAGGGACAGAGACAGAGGCAGAGACAGAGACAGAAACAGAGACAGAGACAGAGACAGAGACAGAGACAGAGACAGAGACAGATACAGAGAGAGAGACAGAGACACAGACAGAGACAGAGGTGCAGGAGACAAAGTCGGAGGCAGAGGTACATGAGACAAAGACGGAGACAAGGACGGAGACAAAGACGGAGACAGAGACAGAGACGGGGACAGAGACAGAGACAGAAGCAGAGACAGAGACACAGACCGAGGAAGACACAGAGACAGATACAGAGAGAGAGACAGAGACACAGACAGAGACAGAGGGGCAGGAGACAAAGTCGGAGGCAGAGGTACAGGAGACAAAGACGGAGACAAGGACGGAGACAAAGACGGAGACAGAGACAGAGACGGGGACAGAGAGAGATAGGGAGACAGGGACAGAGACAGAGAGAGAGACAGAGACAGAGACACAGACAGAGGCAGAGACGGAGACAGAGAAAGAGACAGAGACAGAGGCAGAGACTGAGACAGACACAGAGACAGAGACAGAAACAGAGACGGAGACAAAGACCGAGACAGAGGCAGAGACACAGACAGAGACAGAGACAGAGACAGAGACAGAGACGGAGACAAAGACCGAGACAGAGGCAGAGACAATGGCAGAGAGGGAGACAGAGACAGAGACAGATGCAGATACAGACACAGAGACGGAGGCAGAGATAGAGACACAGACAGAGACAGAGACTGAGACAGAGTCAGAGACAGAGACAGAGGCATAGAGACATAGGCACGGAGGCAGGGATGCAGAGACAGAGACAAAGAGACCGAGTCAGAGACAGAAACAGAGACAGAGACGGAGACAGGGGCAGAGACAGAGAGAGAGACAGAGACAGAGGCAGTGACAGAGACAGAGACAGAGACGGAGAGAAAGACCGAGACAGAGATAGAGACGGAGACAGACGCAGAGACAGAGCCAGGGACAGAGACGGAGACAGAGACAGAGGAAGAGACAGCGAGAGAGACAGAGACAGAGACAGAGAGTGAGACGGAGACAGAGACAGAGACTGAGACTGAGACGGAGACAGAGACAGCGGCAGAGACAGGGACGGAGACAGAGACAGAGACACAGACAGAGACAGAGACGGAGACAGAGACAGAGACAGAGACAGAGACAGAGACAGAGACAGAGACAGAGACAGAGACAGAGACAGAGACAGAGACAGAGACAGAGACAGAGACAGAGACAGAGACAGAGACAGAGGTAGAGACTGAGACTGAAACAGAGACAGAGACAGAAACAGAGACGGAGACAAAGACCGAGACAGAGGCAGAGACACAGACAGAGACAGAGACAGAGACAGAGACAGAGACAGAGACAGAGGCAGGGCAGAGACAGAGGCAGAGACAGAGACAGTGACAGAGACAGAGACAGGGACAGAGGCAGTGACAGAGACAGAGACAGAGACAGAGACAGAGACAGAGACAGAGACAGAGACAGCGACAGCGACAGGGACAAGGAGAGGGACAGGGACAGAGCCAGAGGCAGAGACAGAGGCAGAGACAGAGACAGAGACAGAGACGGAGACAAAGACCGAGACACAGACAGAGACGGAGACAGAGGCAGAGACAGAGCCAGGGATAGAAACGGAGACAGAGACAGAGGAAGAGACTGCGACAGAGACAGAGACAGAGACAGAGACAGGGACAGAGACAGAGACAGAGACAGAGACAGAGACAGAGACAGAGACAGAGACAGAGACAGAGACAGAGACAGAGACAGAGACAGAGACAGAGGCAGAGACAGAGACAGAGACAGAGACAGAGACAGAGACAGAGACAGAGACAGAGACAGAGACAGAGACAGAGACAGAGACAGAGACGGAGATAGAGGCAGAGACAGAGACAGAGACAGAGGCAGAGAGAGAGACAGAGACAGAGACAGAGGCATAGACAGAGACAGAGACAGAGACAGAGACAGAGACAGAGACAGAGACAGAGACAGAGACAGAGACAGAGACAGAGACAGAGACAGAGACAGCGACAGGGACAGGGAGAGGGACAGGGACAGAGACAGAGGCAGAGACAGAGGCAGAGACAGAGACAGAGACAGAGACAGAGACAGAGACAGAGACAGAGACAGAGACAGAGACAGAGACAGAGACAGAGACAGAGACAGAGACAGAGACAGAGACAGAGACAGAGACAGAGACAGAGACAGAGACAGAGACAGAGACAGAGACAGAGACAGAGACAGAGACAGAGACAGAGACAGAGACAGAGACAGAGACAGAGACAGAGACAGAGACAGAGACAGAGACAGAGACAGAGGCAGGGCAGAGACAGAGGCAGAGACAGAGACAGAAACAGTGACAGAGACATAGACAGAGACAGAGACAGATACAGAGACAGAGACAGAGACAGAGACAGAGACAGAGACAGAGACAGAGACAGAGACAGAGACAGAGACAGAGACAGAGACAGAGACAGAGAGAGAGACAGAGACACAGACAGAGACAGAGGTGCAGGAGACAAAGTCGGAGGCAGAGGTACATGAGGCAAAGACGGAGACAAGGACGGAGACAAAGACGGAGACAGAGACAGAGACGGGGACAGAGACAGAGACAGAGGCAGAGACAGAGACACAGACCGAGGAAGACACAGAGACAGATACAGAGAAAGAGACAGAGACACAGACAGAGACAGAGACAGAGACAGAGAGAGAGAGTCAGAGACAGAGACAGAGACAGAGACAGAGACAGAGACAGATACGCGGACAGAGACAGAGGCAGAGACAGAGACAGAGAGAGAGACGGAGACAGAGACAGAGACTGAGACGGAGACAGAGACAGCGGCATAGACAGGGACGGAGACAGAGACAGAGACACAGACAGAGACAGAGACAGAGACAGAGACAGAGACGGAGACAGAGACAGAGGCAGAGACAGAGACAGAGACAGAGACAGAGACACAGACAGAGACAGAGACAGAGACAGAGAGAGAGACAGAGACAGAGACGGAGACAGATACAGAGACAGAGGCATAGACAGAGACGGAGACAGAGTCAGCGACAGGGACAAGGAGAGGGACAGGGACAGAGACAGAGGCAGAGACAGAGACAGAGACAGAGACAGAGACAGAGACAGAGACAGAGACAGAGACAGAGACAGAGACAGAGACAGAGACAGAGACAGATACAGAGAGAGAGACAGAGACACAGACAGAGACAGAGGTGCAGGAGACAAAGTCGGAGGCAGAGGTACATGAGACAAAGACGGAGACAAGGACGGAGACAAAGACGGAGACAGAGACAGAGACGGGGACAGAGACAGAGACAGAAGCAGAGACAGAGACACAGACCGAGGAAGACACAGAGACAGATACAGAGAGAGAGACAGAGACACAGACAGAGACAGAGGGGCAGGAGACAAAGTCGGAAGCAGAGGTACAGGAGACAAAGACGGAGACAAGGACGGAGACAAAGACGGAGACAGAGACAGAGACGGGGACAGAGAGAGATAGGGAGACAGGGACAGAGACAGAGAGAGAGACAGAGACAGAGACACAGACAGAGGCAGAGACGGAGACAGAGAAAGAGACAGAGACAGAGGCAGAGACTGAGACGGACACAGAGACAGAGACAGAAACAGAGACGGAGACAAAGACCGAGACAGAGGCAGAGACACAGACAGA